>PVLD010015221.1:0-49431 GCA_004027595.1 Dinomys branickii | reverse complement strand
GTATGTATAGAGGAATATATATGAATATACATATGTGCAGGAGGGCTAACATGGTTCTACTATTGTATTATATCACTTAATGCTAAGCAATAATCGAAGACAGGATATTAGATTAATAGTGTATATCTGTATGTGTTAGCCTGAACACACACTTCGAAGATAACAATATGTAAAACAGCAACAAGCGGTGTTTTTTTTTTTCTGTTGTTGTTGTTGTTGTTGTTGCTGTTGTTGATGTATGCCTGTTTTCTTTCTTGTCTTTGGATTTTTGGTTCTTGTGTTTTTTTTTTTTTTTTCTGTTGTTGAGAGGATCAACTGTCTGACTAAATTTACATGTCTGTATATGGGTCCATACATCTACAATTCGAAGATATCAATGGATAAAACAACAACTACTGCTGAGACCATATCACCTTGTCTATAGATTAGTTGTGATTGTACTATTTTCTATGATAATGGGTGTCTGTTTGTCAATATGTTTTTGTACTTTTATGTTTCTAAAATAAAAAAAAAAAATGAATGCTCAGTTCAGCTAGTGAGGGGTCATGATGTATACGTTTTTGAATATGGTTATTGATGCATTCAGAGCATCTTACTTGCATTTCAGCCTTTGTGTATGTCACAGCATCTTGTAGCATTTTGTCTGCTACAATTTCCAACATTGAATGGCCGTGCTGGCATTCTGTTCAATATGTTTTACTCCTGGCAAGACCTTCATTATATTTTTGGACGTAGTTCTAACACTGGATCATTCCATTTGTTTGCATTGTCACTTGGTAATGTAGTCAAACATGTACCACATCGCTGCTTTCTTAGTTATCTGGGTCAAGGAGGGCTGCATTCCCTGTGTCTAAGTCAGTTGGTTCTTGCTCCATTTCCCTGTCACGGGAACTTCGGCTCACATGGCCAATGCCAAAGTCATCATCAACATACACCCACAGCACTCTTCTCTTATGAAAGCATGCATTTTACCAAAATGGATCATCTTCATCATCTGTACATGAATAATCTGATGGTTCACTTTTGAGCTTGTCCAAAACTTGCAAATCTGCTTTGCATGTGCCATTGTATTGAGTTGGGCTCCTTCTACCAGAAAAATCAAAAGAAAACTTCTTCTTAACATATCCTGGAGTGGTGCGGTTTGTTGAGTCCTCTGATGCTCTGGTAAACATACACAAAACCAGATAGATGAGCCATAAAGTTGGGTGCAAATTCCATGTTGACACCATGGCACACAAGCTCACTCCTCGCTGTTTGTCACACCAAGTGGGTAAACACATAGATAGTTTCCTGTATCTCTCAGGGAAAGATACTGAGACTTGGCTGGCTACTATAACCCTAAAGTACAAATTTACAGTAGGAAGGTAGCAGACGGATCCCCTGGACCCAGGATTAAACTTCTTAATGAAGGGCACCTAAGACTTAAATTTTATTAGCTTTTTGCATCCTATAATCACTTTTGAGATAGAGGAGAGTTAGGAAAGTTTGGTGTCATAGCCACTGGATGAATATTCTGGCAAGGACAAAGGCATTACAGCAGTTTTTAAATAAGAATACCAAACTACTGTGAAGGATGCCAGATACTAAAAAGCCAATTAGCATGATGGCAGTGATAATGAAAACTCATAATGAAATACACAGAATGAAAATCTATATGTCTTTTCTCAAAAATATAGTTACAGTACATCATTAAATATTTCTTAAATCAATTTAGGTCATTTAATACTTCATTCATTTTCAGTACAATTTCTTTTTAAAAACATAAAGCCTTTCAAGCAATGACTTACACTATTATTAAATGATGTATCAGTTGAAGCTTTATATGACTGTCTTTCACATTCCTTTTTTTTTTTAAAGGAAGTTTAATCATTGTTCCTTAATCCCTTAGGAGGAAGTAACTTTTAAAATGATTTCAGTTAATTGTATAATAAGATAACTCAAATGCTTCTCAAGGATACTGTCTTTTCTTTAATTCCATGTCACCGATTTATAATTCACTATTAAAAGTATTTTTAGTTCCGAAGCTACTGTATATTCATGAGGTTAAATTTTTGTCTATGAGACTGGCATAAAAAAGAATCAGTGAGTACAGGTTAAGAAGCACTTGTGCAGTTCGTTAGTCATACTAATATTTTAATCACATTTCACATGATCTTGCATAAAAATCCCCATTAATTTTAACCACCCACAAAGATGTCTTTTCTTATTTCCTCTATTTGCTATCATTATGTGCCATTTGCTGTATTTATCAAAAATTAACAGAATGCTGGGAGGTTTTCAGGTCCTCATGAACAGAACCATGTTTTGTTCACTGTTTTCTTCCTTGAACCCAGCACAGCCTATAACAATCAGATACTTGCTCTGTATGTTGTTGGAGTCAGGACGATGGTTCATAGTAGAAGATGGCTTCAAGATTACTCTTGGAAGAGACATTGTCTTTGATAAAGTAACATGAGAAATTGTAATGGTGAATGGGAGAAAAAAAAAAGGCAGCCAAACACCTGTAGAGAATAGTGTTCTGTGTAAAATATGAACAAAAAATTTTGGCAGGGATGGTGCTTAAACTCAGGAAGAAAAATAGTGAAGAAGAGAAGAAATCTCACGCTAAAACAGGAAACTGGATCTCACTAGAAGACCTGATGGCTGGAATGTCTATAGAGGTTGTGGGAATAGCCCAGGGTCTGAAGAATTATTTGTATAAAATGTTTCTATGTTGATATTTAAAGTGAAACCACACAACGCTCTTCTCTCCCAATTGTTTAGTAAAGCAGCACACAGTGACTTGAAGCTGCGGATTGTGTTGAGTAAAAGTGTAGGCACAGTTAGTAGAGTGCACAGGCTCCATGTTCCTCATCCGAAATGTGTAGGAATAGACATGCTTTGGATTTCTAATTTTTTTCAGACTTCAGGCTACTTGCATAAACATATGAAATTTCTTGGGGAGAAGACCCAAGTCTAAATACAAAATTAATTTACACCTCATATATTACTTATGCATATACTTTGAATATAATTATGTATGTGGTCCAGTGACGAGATTTCATTGACAGTTATGTGTCATATTGCTGCTCAAAAAGGTTTAGATTTTGGAGGACTTTGTATTTCAGACTTTTGAGTTAGGGATGTTCAGCCTGTAGTGCTGCACACACGCAGCATACATGGGAAATGAAAAGCAAGAAAAGAGATTTAGATCTCAATGCAAAGAAAAAATGAAAATAGGAGACACCAAGATGACAACAACCTCTTCCCTCCCCCCTAAATTCTTTGGTGGGAGATGCTGACTTTCCATTTCATGTAGGGTTGGACCAGTTGGCAAGGTCAATTTGAATCCAGCAAACTGAAGGAAATAAAGACACTGTATGTTTTGAAACAGGAGTTAGAATGCCAAGAATTAATTGAACTGAGGGCATTGTCTCTGTCTAGAAAGAGCTTATAGGATAATTATTGAGAAATGCTTGTAGGTACATTACTAAATCCTACAACAGAGGTATTTTCAAGATGCAGTGTGAACACGGACAAAAAGGGCATGGTTACATTTTACCTGTTGGGGAGGAATGCTGGGAAATACATCTGTAGGGGGTATAGAAAGATAATCCAGGATTTTTTTTAGGAGAGAAAAGTATCCTTAAAGAAAAGAACACAGCATAAAAATATAAAAGTAATTTGTATTGAGAATCTGAAAGGAGAGAAAAATCTGGAAACAGAGATAGGACCCATCTTGGAAAGGGTGCATATACTCCCATCCTGTAATAAAGAGAGGCAGAAACTTGTTCCTGTAGCACAGAAACCAGCTAGAGTTCTTTTGTTAAATAGTAGAGGTGATATATAACTCAATAGTTATCTATTTTGTTTTACTAGCATGTTTCTAAGAGCTTCCTATTGGGAGAGCTCATATCATCTGAGATGATATCAAGTATGAAGTTGGAGACTTTGACAAAGTGGCTAATTAGAATCGCCTGTACTCCGTGGAAAAGCAGTTTCTGCTATTTCCAGCTTTGATTCTTTCTGTGAAAAGGCGTTGGATGTATTTTTGTAGTACATTTAGTAAATTCATACAATTTATACATTTCTTCTCATGGCTTTGCCTGTTTTATATCAACATTTCATTCAGAAAGACACAATGACAGATTATTTTCACTTGCCCAACCATCCATTCCCGAAGCTGTGAGCAGACACATCTGTATTCTGCTTTCTGCTCTAGCAAATGAAATAAAGTAGCATATGTGAAGAATGTTGCAGAAAATCTATAATGCTGATAAAACTTCTTCGTTTATCAGAAATCAACAAATTGAAGTTTCATTTTGTTATTTTTCTATTACAAAACTTGGCTTATTTATTTTAATCTAGGAAAAACTTAAAGTGCATGAAGCAATGCAGGGCATTTTATTAAACTTTGTTTACATGACTCAGACATACTGAATGAGTGCACACACTCAGTATTATTTTAAACTTGAGATTCACTGATTTTATCTTTAACTTCAACATCAAATTCACCCTTCAAAAATCATCTCTATTGCTGCCTCTGCTGTTAAAGTCCTGCCTGATTCTGTTGTATTCCACATAGTTTTGTGCAGCTGCTTAGGGACACTGGCTGTTATGGACAGGGTAGAGCATGTAGGATTTTGCACTAAAAGCTAAAAAAACCTTGTTGGACACAAGTCACCCTACAGCAAGAAAGAATAAATGCATAGAAATGTAGGCTGATTCATCGGACCAGTGTTAGATTGTGAAATCAGAGCACCTGATGCTGAATATATCGTAGCCTGTGTGAATTCATAACTGACACCTAGGTGAAGAAGTATAAAATACATGAGTGAGAGCATTTGAGAAAAAAATAGCTAGCAGATGAGAGCCCGTGTTTGAAAGTATTGATACTATATTTCCAATAATGAAAAAGAAATCCAAAGAATCAGAGAGAAAGCCTACAGTTGATATGTTAGGACACTCTACCTATGTACAGCAAGAGGGGGCTCATAGCTAATGTCGTTGTGCCGTACTACCTCCTCCCTGTGCAGATGGAGCACAGGGTCATCCTCCATCCCTCTTCCCCCATCTCTTCCTCCCTCCTGCTGCTCCTCCCCACCCATTTCCTCCATCACCTTCTACTCATGAAAGTGACAGAATTCATATTTGAATTAGCTGAAGCAAAAGTAGAAGAAATCCGGAAATGATACTCAGTTTACATGAGCAAAGGGTTAAGTAACTTCAGGGAAGACAGGATGCAAACTCTTAACTAAGAAAGTGAATGAAGCCAAGGATCTTCCCAGCTCTCTTCTTTTCCCTCTTCTGACTTCATTTGATAATGTGGCAAATTGTGACTCTTCCACATGCAAGAAAATACGGTTGTTGAAAAACGCCAGGGTCTCATCACCTCTCAGGAAAAACTCACTCTAGCTTAATCTAAGGTAAAGTCTTAATATCCAAGAAGAAGGTCAGTTTGAACTAGGTACTCAGCACCAACTGAGTCATATAAATAGGGATGGGGAGATGGGGATGTTTTAAGACAAACCTGTCAGAATTTATTATTAGTGCTGGGATCGAAGAATTTTGTTTTTATTTTCTTTTAGAAGAGTGACAGTGTCTTTAAAAGAGAAAGAAAGCAATGCGTAGACAGAAGCACTGACCTCTACTACAGTAAGCCTCTATCAAACTGTGCCCATCTTTCACATCAATGCAAATATTCTTAGCCTCCGTCATTGCCTGCCTTAGCACAAACATCTGTGACTCGTATTGACACTGGTATCCATGGAAACAGCGGACTTCATCAGAAGAACACTTTTACAAATGTTATTGACAGGGTCGGACACCATAGTGAGCTGCCCAAAGGGAAGGCAAATAGTACATGCTACTGTAGTAAACAAGACAATTACCGGTGACCCAATGAAGCTTAGGGGAAGTATTTGAGTTTGGATTCAATGCCTACAGAGCAGATGGTGAAGAATCTACAAAGTTTTGGTAAGATGCTCTTACTTATGCTTTATTGCTATGGTCTGAGAAATATGCTTTCTATAAATGTATAAGTTATATGGCCATCTTCTTTCCTGATGTGGATTCTAGCACTGTGCGTGGATGCTCAAGGAAAGGAAAAATTGTGCTGACTCGTGGTCCAGATGTCTCTCCCTCAAAATTGTGCATTTTCTACCATAGTCATCTTCTGTCCATGTCTTTTAAAAGGATTTCAGTTATCCCTCTTTAAAGTCAAGTCGTGAGTTGAGCCATTCAAAACAGGAGTGCATACGGCAGGTAAGAATGCTGACTGAAGAACTGATTAAATGTTTGACTGTTAAAAGGGCCGTATGATTCTCAAGCAAATATTACGGACCCTTCTGTTATGTGGAAAAACACTGTGGTAGAAGGTGGAATAAATACCCCAAATTTAAGAAGTTTATGATCATGAGTCATAAACTCACTCTGGCCACTGTAGAAGCTGAGCCACCAGTCTGCTCAGTCCCTTGCAACAGGATGTGTTTGGGTGAGGAAGAGCGTTTAGTCTTCAAACGGGAACTAGGATATTGGACAGTGCTTAGCTGCGGATTAGGCAAGAGGAGCACTGTAGAACTTTGCCTCACAAATTAAAGTAACAAAAAGAAAAGAATAAAAAGGCTTGAACTGTGGGCATAGAGGATCTCAAAAGTTACGTGTGGAGACATTAAACATGTGCTCTTTGGTCATGAAAGTATCACAAAAAGCAACATGGTGAGCCAGTAACCGCTGCTGGATTGTCTTAGTGAGTGTTGGAGCTAAGTTGTAGCAGACCAGACCAGGAAAGGGTGCCAAGAGCTTGAAGTTACTGATCCATGTCATCATGTGTCAAAAGTAGTACAGCAACGTCTACAGAAAAGAGTGTGCAGGCAAGTATGGGTACTTGAAAGTTTCAGTTGTGAGGGTCTAACACAGCTGCAGAGAAGAGCAGATTGACAGATAACCTTTTAAATTGAATAAAATCTGTCATTTAATGCTGATGCTGTACTCTCCTTAAATTTTAAATGCTTAACTGGAATGAATTAAAACCCTGCTCAGAGTCCATTTGGTACGATTAGACACTGAATATTATCTAATTTTACGAGGACAGATGAGCATGCCATCTGAAGATAAGTTTTGATCTATGACTTTTTTTCACACTGTGATTCTGAAAGATCAGATTTTACTTTCTCTGTGGAGTAACAGGTTGCTGGTTTGAGCACTGCAGTGTTGTTCTGGAAGCATGAGACCGCCACACTCAGAAATATGTGGTGCCCTTTGTGGATAGCTCCCATTGGCGTGGTGCAAGAACTGTATTCAATCATTGTGTCAGAACAATGGCAGCTGGGAGAAGGAGCCCACGGAGCTATTCATCAAGCTCTGAAACAGCCGAGACTTCACTTGTCCGGAGTTATTTACTAGTAGTTGATGATAACACAGTTGAGTGAGGCACAAACTTATGACACTTCTTGACTCTGTTTTGTGAGAAGGTCGTTTTGAAAGAGAAAACTGTAAGGCCTTGAGTACATCCAAATCTAGCTTCTTGTCACTATGGTTAATAAAAAGATGTATTTTCATAAGGAATTTGGAATAAAGAAATTATCTCCATTCTTAGTCATCAACTGTAAACACAGAGATTCTGGCCAGGTATCTTCTGTTTCTACCTGTGTTAGCTTTCCATCACCATAATATCCATGACAACCAACTCGTAAAGCAAAATACTATAATTTTCCTTATAGTTTGAGACGGTTAAATCATAATTGGTTGGGCCCATTTCTTTGGGACTGTGGCAAGGTAGGCCATTATGGCAGGAACATATACAGGTACAAATGATGTGTATCATTATGTCTAAATGCTGTTTCTTAAATATCCACTTAATAATGGTATGATAAAATTTCTGAAAGTTGGTGTATCCATTAATTATGTATCTAAAAATCTTTATTCAATGCTCATCTCATGCCCAAGAAGCAACACTGAGTGAGCAGATGCCAGGTCCCACAACATCCTTTGAGGACATGCCCCGAATGACCTGCAGACCTCCCTGTAGGTCCACCTCTCAATGATGTCACTCATTTTCAAAAGCAAAGTTTTAGAAAACATGAACCTGTCCAATTTCGAAGACCCAATCCACAAATGGGCATCTGAGATGAATACACATTTCTCAGATAAAGAAATACAAATGGCAAATAAATATATGAGAAAAGGTTCTACCTCTTTAGTCATTCAAGAAATGCAAATAAAAACAACATTGAGATTTCATCTCACCCCAGTAAGATTGGACAGCATTAAGAAATCATCCAATAACAAATGCTGGCGAGGCTGTGGAGAAATAGGAACTCTTCTGCACTGCTGGTGGGAATGCAGACTGGTGAAACCACTGTGAGGAGCAGTTTGGAGATTCCTCAGCAAACTAGGTCTAGGGGTCCCACTCAATCCAGCTATCCCCCTTCTAGGTATTTCCCCAGAAGATCTGAAAACATCATATCACCACAATATATGTGCACTCATGTTTATAGCAGAGCAATTTGTAATAGCTTAATTGTGGAAGCAACCCAAATGTCCATCCACAGAGGACTGGATAAAAATACTGTGGCATTTTTATGTAATGGAATATTCAGCTATAAAGAAAGACAAATTTGAGGTTTTATAGGCAAATGGTCACAACTGGACACCATACTCATAAGTGAAATAAATCAGAGGTACATATGCAAGCAACGTATTGTATCACTAGTGTAAGAACCTGAAAATGGGAATATAAATTAGGAGGTATGAAGGGAATCTGCTCAAAAGTAAAGAACAATGGGATGAGGGGAAGGAGAAAAGGAAGAAAAGGACAAATATGTATGTATATATGTATGTGCAGGATGGCTAACATGGTTCCACTATGGACTTATGTTGCTTTAGGGTAAGGAACAGTTGATGATTGGTTGTTTGATCAAGACTATGTCTATATGTGTTTTCCTGAGCATACACTTTGAAGTTATCAATATGTAATACAACCTTGATAATTCCTTGTCACTTTGTCTATTGTATCAGTCAGGGTTTACTAGAGAAACAGATTTAACACAAGATATACAAATGTATAACAAATTACCTATTTGGCTTACAATGGTCAGCTATAGGATTAGATGAGGAAGTGTGCAGAGGGTGTCTGCACACTGGAGATTGAACAACCCAGGCCTGGGTCCTGGAGCTCACCACAGTGTCTGTGTAAGTCCGTATCAAGGTCTGTTGAGTCTGTGACGAAATGCTGATGAATCTATGATGAAGTCCCAGGCGGAAGCCAAAGAGTCTGCACCAGAAGCCAGGAGACGACCAAGCTGAAGGTGAAGACTGGAGCTCCTCCGAAGAACTCAAACCCAGTCCTTCTCTTCTTTTTTATAGTCTACCAGCTCTGGGGGGGTGAGGGGGGGTGGTTCTCTACACCCACACCCTCTGTATGCCTTCCTCTTGCACAGGTTTAGAATGAATACAAATAAGCACCCTGGCTTCCTGCTGAATCACATAGTTAACCTTTTAAACTTTCCAAACTAACATAAACAACATACCACAAGGGTAAGGGCATGTCCTTTTTACCCCAAGATTTATAACTGCTGAGTTACTTAGTTAAACCTCTAGACTCCCCAAGTTGACACAATGTATCAACCATAACATCTATTCAATTTTGATTGTACTGTTCTTGTGCTACTTTGTGTCTCTTGTTAATGTTTTCCTTTTTTTGTTGTTGTTCTTTTTCTTTTTTACTTTAAAAATAAAAATAAAAAATAAAAAAATAAAAAAGCAATACCTTTTGAAGTGGCCAAATAGCCAAATCTCTAATACATAGGCAATTTGAGCATATTTAAGATCCAATGTTTAGTATTTTTAAGTGTTTCTTTCTGTTATTTATGTGCTTCCCTCTATATACCCATTTTATTTCTCTCCTGGGTTTGTGAAGTCCCTGTAGGTGAGGAATCATGACCAATTCTTCTAAATGTTCAAAATGTAGACTTAGTACAGATTTGCTCTCTACTAGAAAAATCATTGAATAAAGATTTTTAGATGAATAATTGATGGATATCAGAAACTTTCAGAAGCTTTATCATGCCATTATTGTGTAGATATTTTAAAAACAACATTTAGCTAGTTATAATGATACTCAAACATATTCTAAATGGCCACTGAATTTGCAGAAGCTAATATTTAGTGACAATACTGACAGATCCAAAAACATAGTACCTGGAAACTTTGAGTTTAAACCCAAGCTAGTTTCATTTTTGAAAAATATATGTATGACCCAAGCTTCTAGCAGTTTTATCATAACTTCAAAATTTGATTTCAGCTTGTAAGAATAAAATATTGTGTACTTCTTTTAGCTGATAGCCATCTGCCACGAAAATTTCAAATGTCAGCTCATCAGAATTTAAAAGGACTTCCTGAACAGAAGTTCACTAAAATTTAAGAAACTTTAATGGAACTTCTGTTGTAAAATGACTCAGTCTTGGCTTTAGGCTAATCCTCAAAACACACCTACAAATCCATCTCCCAAAGTGTCTGCTCGAGCGAAGGAGCTAGGTTGGTTTTACAGTTTTTATGGCAAAGGTTAAAATAAGTAATTTCCACAACAGCTGTCGACATACCCTCTGTTTTTGGAAACTGCTTTCCCTGGAGAATTTTATTTCTTTAAATGTCATAATTAGAATTTCATCTCCAGTGATGATTCAAGAAAATCTGGCAGCAGGAGAGAGCATGGGTCACATTTTAATTACAAATGTATCCTCCCTGTCTGAAGGGCTATAAGTTTGTCACTAGTCATGTCAGAGGAATCCCTACACAGTCCAAATAATTAAGTACACTGTTCAGGGGATAGCATTTGTTTCCGTAAAATTCAGCAAGATTTATCAGAGCATTAACAGACTTCTCTGTCCCACTGAAAACCAATGGTATGCAAAGAGGTAGATTTCCAGACAATTAGAGCAGTGAATTGTGTTCACATACTTGCATTATCTATGACAGATGAGTATCAACAGGAGGGAACTTTCATGCATTTACTTCTTTATTTTCTTTTGTCAAACAAACACTTACTGAATATCTACTTTGGTGCTGAAGGTCGAACCTTCAGGTGAAGAAATAAACTTGAACAGGACTATCTTTTCCGTAAGAGTGGTATACCTGCATTTGGTCATAAATTATCATTACATGAATAATACAGGGGAGCTATATGTATGGTGCTTCAGGGACATCATGAAAGATGTAATTAATTCTACCTGAAGAGACAGAAAAGTCTTGACAGGGGATGTGGAACCTCAGCTGAGCTGTAAAGGATAATAAGCAAGAAGGAATTTGACAGACAAATAAGAGGAGAGAATTCTTGAGAAAGAAGTACATTTGTGGAAACAAGAAAGATTTGAGGCACTTGTAGTTGTTACAGTGAGGATAAAATGCAGAATGGTTTCGGGTAAATATTAGAAAGTAGAGATATAGTACAGGATTGGAGTTTATTTTAATGAAGAACTGTGGTTGTACTGGCCAAGTAACATGTCATTGACAAAGGACTAGGGGCTTGAAAAGACACTGATCTTCTCTAACCTTAGAACTGCGTGACAGTTTTTTTTTTTTTTTTACTAGGTTTTTCATTTATCTCAGTTGCCTGAGAATATCAATCTTTTCTTCCTCAGGAAGTAAAAAAGACTAGTCAATATCTACAACAAAATATTGCTTAGTAATTAAAAGAAATAAACTACTGAGGCATTCAGGAAAGAAGGTGAATTGCAAAAGCATTCTGCTGAGGGAAAACAGCCAGAGAGAAAAACTACCTAACATATGATTCCATTTACATAACATTTCTGAAGATGCAAACTAATGTAATAGAAAATATTGTAGTTTGGAAGGTACCAGGATCCAGGTGTTGTGCAGGAAATATTGGCTAAATGGGCATGGAGGAACTACTAGGAGAGGCAGAAATATTTTATACCATGATTGTGGTGGTGGTTACTGGATTATAAACAGTTTTTGCAACTCATCGAATTATGTACTTCATTTTTTTTTAAAATTTTTATCTTTAGAATTATGTACTTCAGATTAGTAAATTTTGTTGCTCATAAATTATAGCTCAATTCAAATTATGACAAAGGTCTGGCTGGAATGATATAATTTTGGAGGTACTAGAGAAACAACGGCCTTTCCTATAAAGGCCTGTGGGATGAAGTCACTGACCTTGTCCCTTGCACCATTTAGAGTGAGACAGAGAATGAGATTTGCATATGCTCAGTAGAATAGGGAATTTGGTGCAGTGAGTAGTGGTTTTTCCATTGTATATAACTTGTGTACCAAATCCAATGTGTTTAAGATTATATTACACTAAAATAATAAACAATGATTTTTATAAAGGGCATCTTATCTGTTAGTCATGCCTTTAAAAGCTTTCCATGTGTTAACTCACTTTGTTCTTACATCAACTCTGTATGTTTCATTGTTATTCTTATTTGTCAGATTAAAAAACTGGCAAAGGGAGGTTAATTAAGTTGCTCAGTATCATTAATGTAGTTAGTGTAAGAATTGATATTTGATATCACTAATACAGGTCAGAGTTGCACACTTACCCAAAAAGTATTATTAATTTAATTTAAATTCTTGCAGAAAAATAGTAAGAGTAGTTAATATTCAACACTGGGGTATCCTGATGTGGATATACTTTATTACTGACACATATTGATATTGTTATTTTTTATCATTATAGAGTTCTTGATAACTGTGTAAGAATTTGATTATACATAACTAGGACATGGAATAAAATTTCACCCTTAAGCATTGGGGTTAGTTAATGAAGTATGCAATTCTTATAGATTTCCATACTTTATAATAGGAAAAATCTTTGCTCACTTTCAAGAAACAAAGAATGTCTACAAAAGAACATTCATTGAAATTAAAAGAACGACTACACGGAGACAGAAATGAGATTCCCCTTGTCCCTGATAAGCAACATAGTTGCAGTCATGTATGATTACCAGTTTAATAAATAAGCTCAATGGACTAGATGAATAAAAATTGAGAATATTAGATGTACTGGTTAATTTTCCCATCACAGGGACATAATACCCAGTACCCACAACTTAAAGGAGAAAGGTTTAATTTTTCCATGGTTTCAGGGGATTTAGTCCATGGTTAGACAGCTTTAAGGTAAAAACATCATGGCAGAAAAACATTGTAGAGCAAAGATGCTTCATTCGGTGCAGCTAGGAGGCAGAGCGGGGGAAATACTCCCAGAGAGAAAGTTGGTGAGTAACCGGGCATAGAGGTCAAGGCTACACTTTCTTGGGTACCCACATATGTCCAGAAGTGTGCTCCACCAAGCCCCTATGTGGATCCACCTTAACCATCGCAGGAGAGCCTCTAAAATGTACTATACGAGTTTGTATACATAGGGCCTCCCATTTAAGAAGATTTTCTGAAGTACATTTTTAGATTATTTGGTGAAATCATTGGTCTACATTTTTTAACTTAATGAACATAATCTATTAAAACATTACTAAGCACTGGCAATGTGGCCTGTCTACTTCAGTCTATATTTTGCACAGGTGTAAGGAGCAAGTCCTAAGGATTTAATATCTGCCCTGAAATCCAGACTTTGTCTCTGTTAACACGCCCCACAGTCTAGCCTGGGAAATTGCACACAGAGAGCATTAGCAACCTGGTCATCGGCCTTACTCAACCTTCTGCCTTTATTATTTGTAAAATTCTATTCTGGTAACCATGTCTTAACTGTGTCTGTTTCTTTGCTCAGAACAGATGATAAGGGAGGATGGTAAGTATGTACTTAAGAACAGCAGCATACTATTTTGCTTTTACTCACAGTGAAGTTGGAAGGCAGGGAAATGCTTGGAAGAAAAGAAATGTGAGTATTGTACCAGGATATCCAGGGAACAAAAGTAAAACAAAAGTACCTCAGGCTCCTATATAACCTATTCTTGGCATGTAGTTCATTAATTCTCTTCCTCTCACTATGACCAACAGGTACACATGCCTGTCCCTCTAGTGTGGCCTCACCACACAGGACACCATAAACAAATACCAGCAACAGTAACATCTTCTCCCAGTGAGTTTTTCATAATTTTATGTTTGTTTTATCAAAGCCAAGTGCTCAAAGACCACAAAGAATATGCTTGTAATTGTGTTCTTTCTCAGGCATTATGTTATCTTTTTTCTGTATTTCTTGTGACCCTACATGGAGATTTCTGCATCTAGGTGCCATAGTGCTGTCTCCTTACCAATTCTTTGGCTCTACTCCATGGCTTTGTTTGTAGTGGGTGTGGCAGTGGTGTGGGAGAGACCCATTCTCTTGGGGTGGAAATAGGGCAGAGGCATTCTAGCTGTCCATGTGGGAATGGTGTATATACCAGTGGGGGTGGGGTGCCCACTGTCTGCCCTCTCCAACATTAGGCTGATAGCACCAGGAGTACGGTGAAAGTTTCCTCAGGCACTGTCAGGTGAGTTTTGTTCTTGTCGAGGGCCTTCTTCATCAGCAGATTCGGCAGCAATGGGGAACCTGAAACACCTAGTGTTAGTTCTGGTGCTGGTGAGGCCTGACACACGGATTCCCATGCATAGTGGGAGACGATGGTGAAGAACTGGTGCCTGCCCTTTGGCCCCATTCTCAATCCTGGCAGGGATGTGTGAATACGCACTGCTGGTCATATCCCACATCTTAGAGGACAAATGTCCTTGTGTTTCTCCTCTTGAGAACAGCACTTCTTATTGCCTTCTATGCAGAAACACTCATCTCCTCTAGTGAAAAGCACCATCTGTGCTTGATTTCTGGGGCCACGGTTTCTCTGCTCAGTCAAATTGGGTTTGTAGTTACAGATCCTGTGCTAGTATGCTGGAACATCTGTAGAGCGTCAAGAACGGGAAAATGCAAATGTTTGTGAATCTCGGGTGACATGAATTTGGGTAATAGCTTCCTCCCACCTCCCTTGGTGGCACCAGGATACATCACTTGGGTCCCGGGTTTGGTGAGAAGACAGTGCCAAACAAGGCTTCTGTGAAGACTCCATGCTGTTCCCTCAGTGATCTGTAAACCTGTGATGACTATGAAATTCTCCAATAGCTAGTACAGCAAGCAGTCGTACTAATGGAGTCTGCACTTTTCCCTGGAAAGGACAGGTTTTCCTCTGGCTGGGAAGTTGGGATAACAGTAGCTGGGGTATGCTCTTCCTCCTTCTTTTTTTTTTTTTTTTTAGCTTTTTGCTTGTTTGTTTTAAAGAAAATAGTACCAAAAAAAGAACAATAGCAAAATACAAACAAAACAACACAAGGATATTAAAATTGATACAGGGTTTCAAACCAAATGATAGGGATTAACAGTGCTTGTTATTTTACATTTTGTTATCTTCAGTGAAGTTGCTCAGATTACCAGATGTAACAATAGAAGATCAAATCATTAAAGGTAATAAGAAAATAATAATTTAAAAGAACATTAGAGACAATACATATTTTCACTAGACAGGATTGTGGGAATTGACCAATGGTTCTTATACTGCAAATTACTGTCATCATATAAGTTCCTCAGATTACCAGGTAGAAGCATGTAAAAATTTTCAAAATAAATAAAACCTTTTAATCATTAAATGTTCCCCTCAACAAACCGTCAGACACCTGCAGTACAATTATGCCCCTGATCTATCTATCTATGAAGCCTTTATACTTTCTTTTTCTTTCCTTCATCCCAGTTGTTCCTTCCTTTGAGCAGTTTCTTTCCATTTCTTATTATCTATTTTACATTTTGGGCTTATTTACTCGTTCATGTTCTTACATTAGGGAGACAATTTGACATTTACACACGTGGGCCTGATTTATTTCACTTATGAGTATGGTCTCTAGTTGCATCCATTTACCTATAAAAGCCTTGAGTTTATCTTTTTATAGCTGAGTAATACTCCATTGTCTAGAAATACCACATCTTTTTTATCCATTCCTCAGTGGATGGGCATTTAGGTTGTTTCCAACATTTAGCTGTGACAAATTGTGCTGCTATAAACATGGGTGCACATATATTGCTGTGGTGTGACGTTTTTAATTCTTCTGTAAAAATACCCAGAAGGGAATAGCTGGGTTAAGTGGGACTTCCAGTCCTAGTTTTTGGAGGCATCTCAGGACTGATTTCCACAGTGGTTTCACGAATCTGCACTCCCACCAGCAGTGGAGAAGTGTTCCTTTTTCCCCACAGCCTCTCCAGCATTTGTTATTAGTTGATTTCTTAATGATAGTCATTCTTTGTGGTCTCAGATGAAATCTCAGTGTTGTTTTAATTTGCATTTCTTGAATGACTAATGATGTTGAACATTTTTTCATATATTTATTTGCCATTAGTATTTCTTCATCTGAGAAGTATATCTTCATCTCAGATGCCCATTTTTGGATTGGGTTTTTGCCTTTTGGGGGCCTGATTTTTAAAAATTCTTTATATGTTCTAGACAGGAGTCCTTTGTCTGAGGGGCAGTTGGATATAATTTTTCCCAATTTGTGTGTTTTCTTTTCACCCAGTTCATTTCTTTTGATGTGCAGAAATTTTTCAGTAAGTTGAGATCCCAGTTGTTGATTCTTGAAATATTTCCCATGTAGTTTGATTTTGCTCATGAACTCTCTGCATACCCTTATGTCTTTGAGAGTTTTACCTACTTTCTCTTCCAGTACATTTAGTGGTTCTGTTTTGATATTTAGATCTTTGATCCATTTTGACTTTAGTTTAGTGCATGGTGGTAGACATGGGTCTAGTTTTGGTCTTTGGCACATAGAAAGCCAGTTTTTCCAGCACCATTTGTTAAAGAGCCTATTTTTCTTCCAGGAAACGTGTTTGGCTCCTTTGTCAAAAATAAGGTGGCTGACTGTGTTTGTAGCTTTGTCTTCATCTTATAATCTGTTCCATTGATCTTCAGGTCTGTTTTTTTTTTGCCAGTACCATGCTGATTTTATCACAACAGCTTTATAGTATAATTTTAAGTCAGGGATTATAATACCTCCTGCTTTTCCTTTGTTTCTCAGGATTTCTTTTGCTATGCTAGGTCTCTTCTGGTTCCAGATGCAATTTAGGAATGTTTTCTCTGTATCTGTGAGGTATACTAATGGAATTTTAATGAGGATTGCATTGAATCTGTACAACAATTTTGGGAGTATGGTCATTTTTGCAATATTGGTTTTTCCTATCCATGAGCAAGGCATATTTTTCCATTTTCTGAAATCTTCTTTGATATCTTTTTTCAAAGTACCATAATTTTCAATGTATAGATCTTTCACTTATTTTGTTAGGTTGATTCCTAAGTATTTCATTTTTTTAGTTGCTATTATGAAAGTTGTGGTTTCACTGATTTCTCTCTCAGCCTGCTTCTTGTTTTTGTGCAGGAATGCTATTGATTTCTGAGTGTTGACTTTGTATCCAGCTACATTACTGAATTATGTTATTAGATGTATAAGTCTTCTGGTGGAGTTTTTGGGGTCTTCTATGTAGAGTATTGTGTGATCTTTGAATAATGATAATTTCACTTCTTTTCCTATCCTTATTCCTCTTATTTCTCTCTCTTGTCTAATTGCTCCAGCTAGTATTTCCAGAACTATACTGAATAGGTGTGGTGACAGTGGATATCCTTGTCTTGTTTCTGACTTTAAAGTGAAAGTTTTCAGTTTTTGACCATTAAGAATGATGTTAGCTGTTAGTTTGTCATAGATGGCTTTTATCAGATTGAGGTAAATCATCTATTCCAATTTTCTGTAAGGTTTTTATCATGCATAAGTGACGGACTTATCAAAAGCTTTTTCTGCATCTACTGAGATGATCATGTGATTTTTGTCTTTGGCTCTATGGATAAGGTGTATTACATTAATTGATTAGGGTATATTGAACCAACCCTACATTCCTGGGATGAATCCCACTTGATCATGGTGTATAATCTTCTTGATGATTCTGTTTGCTAGTATTTTATTGAAAAAGTTTGCATCTATGTTCATTAGGGAGGTTGGCCTGTAGTTCTCTCTTATGGTTGGGTCTTTCTCCATTTTTGGTATCAGGATAATTCTTGCCTGCAGGAATGTGTTTGGGAGAATTTCTTCCTTTTCAATTTCCTTAAAGAGTTTGAGAAGCATTGGCATTAAATGTTCTGTAAATATCTTGTAGAATTCAGGTGTAAGTCAATCAGCACCTGGGATTTTCTTCATTGGCAAGGTTTTTATTACATTTTCAATTTCACTTGCTGAGTTCATTTACATTGAGGGTTATAACTGAAATGTATTGGCTTATCTTTGCCATGTTGTTTTCCTGCTGTTAGTTCCTCTTGTTTTCCTCTGTTTAATTTCTTGCTCTGCTTGATGTTTCCTCTCCATTTTTTTCTTAAAGCTATGGTCTTTTTTTTTTTTTTAATCTCTTTCTAGTATATCTTTTAGTATGCTTTGTAGGATTGAGTTGGTGCTCATGAAGTTCTTTTGTTGATCTTTATTTAAAAAATATTTTATTTCTCCATTAAATTTGAAGGATAGTTTTGCAGGATACATAAATCTGGGTTGGAAGTTGTGTTTTTTCAGGACCTGAAATATTTCACTCTAAACTCTTCTTGACTGGGTGGTTTGTGCTGAGAAATCTGCCATGATTCTGATGGGCTTTCCTTTGTAGGTGATCCCTTGCTTAGTTCCACCATTCTTTCATAGACACTCAACTCAAAATGCAGCTATGCACTTGGTGCTTTGTCCTTCCTTGTTGAGGAGGAGGTGAATGTGGGGAACATCAAGGCAGCTCTCTTGGAATCTCTTGTCTTATTCCATCAGAGTCACAGATTAATCTCCTTGGGTGCTGAATTTCTATGAAACTGTTCGTGTTCAGCAAGAAACGCAGGGTAGATGTCATCTGCCAACTTAGCTAACAGCTGCCAGGTGTCAGAGATTGTTCGTTTTGCTTTCCTCCTCTGCCTTTTCTCAATTAATTGTATCCATCAACAAGGCAGTTTGAAAGCTTGTTTTCAGGGAAGATAAAAAGCCACTTGTGGTAGTCATCACCTTAAAGTCCTGACTGAATTTTAGAGCACAAATCTTGAAAGACAAAGTCCGTTACCTTTAAAAATATATAAAGGTAAAATATGTATAAAAATGGAATTGTATTTGCTGAGCTTGTGCCTGTGATAATAACTTATCAAAAGTACACATTTATTTATACAAGTATTTATAGCTGTGCTCTAGTTACAGCCATTAACGGAGCTGAGTTATTTGAGGTAAGCAAATACGTTATCAGAGTTTCAGAAATAGTATATTTTATGTTAACATGGTTGCAATTATATTTCAAAGCATAAAAATAATTCAAGGGAAAGGCCATATAAAAGATATTAGTAGACTGAATTATATAAATTAATTTTTCATGGATGGGATAGTAACAGTTGAGGAGAGAATATTTCAAGCACAATGCAGCTAAGCCTCAAATGAAAATTTCATTAGGTTTGTGTTTAATAGTAGTTGGTAGCGCCATGGACTCTAAACATTACTTATCTTTTAAGGTAATTAAGTTTCTTAAAACATAAATTTCTTGTTGGTTTTGTTCAGACATTTTATGTAATCATTTAAAAAATATGCCATGTTTTTTCCTTCATTTAAATGTTTATTACAAGGATGATTATGGATGTGAACTACTTTTGCATAGAAAATTTTGGATATTTTCAAACTTTCTTATGCACTAATTCATTTACATATGTATGTTCATTTATGTATGAATGAATGGGTTAGAAGGGAGCTAATAGTAAAGAAACTGCTGAATTTTTACTACATTTGACTAGAATAAGTGTTTCTCTCTTCTATGTCTGTTCATTTAAAAAATCTAGTGAGTCTACACTATTCTATTCCTACTTCTTCTTTCATATCAGAAAAAGAAAGGAATAGTAGAGGCCACTATGGAATATTTAGCAAAAATGGTGGAGGAATGAATGTTGATGAGAAAGTTAATGAAGAATGTTTCTCTTGTTTATATTCAGACACATACATGGTTAGGAAATAATTTATTGACTTATATAGAGTAAAGCTTCTGAGTAGCTTCATTTTTTCATTTGTTTGTTTTCATTTGACCTGACCAAGACTGGTTCATTACCGTTAACTCAACTATAGACTTTACTTGGATATCCTGAGACAATCTAAGAAGGCCAACTTTGTGCACAGGATTAAGTCCAGAGTAGTATGATGCATATTCTTTCAGCCAGTCTTCTGCAATAGGTTTCCTGTGGCTCAGACACAATGCCTGACACCCACAGTTTAAATCAGGACAGGTTTCATCAGGCTCATGCATTCACATGATTCAGGCCATGGTTGGCTGGTCCTGAGGTAGAAGTGGAAGGGCTTGGCAGGGCAAATATGTTCAGTTCACAGTGGCCAAGGAGTAGAGCAAGAGGACAGTGCCAGAAAGAAAGGAGTGAGGGACCATATAGAACAGCAGAGGCAAACCTATGGCACATGTGTTGTTTTGCTTTTGAGACAAAAGATATTAATGTATTAGTCATTTTTATTTTAAAATATTCAGTATTCAGGTTTAATTGCAATGTTGCCACTTTATGAGAATTAAGTGAGTTTTGGTTTTAATTTTGGCACTGGTCTCTAAAAGGTTCACCATCACTGATTTAAGGTATGCAAAGTTATGTCTCCATGATCCACCTAGACACAACCAGAAGTGTGCTTTAGTAATCTCCTAGATGTTTCTTGATCTAGTTAGATTGTTGCACCACAATTCAAAGTCACAGATAGCTTTTTCAGTATCTCTGTGTTTCATGATGTTAAGGGTCTAAAGGATTAGTGATATCCAGCTGAGCGTCCTCTGATCTGGATCTGTCTGGTATTTTGCTGATGATTAGACTTGGGTTTTGAGTTTGTGGAAATACGCCAATGAGATACAATGTCATTTTTATCATGTAAATCAGGAAGTACATAACATCTGTATGACATTATTGATGATATCAGCCTTGATCATATGGTGAGGTCATGTTTGACCAATTTTATCTGTTTTCTTTTTGAGACAGGGTTTCTTTATGCCATTTAGGTTAGCCTGGAACTTACTTTGTAGCCCAGGCTGGCCTTGAACTTGTAGTAATCCTCCTGCATTAGTTTCCTCAGTGCTGGGATTACCGGTGCACAAAACCACGCCCAGATTTGACAAGGTTTTCCACTGCAAAGTTGATATTTACCCCCTGCCTTATTCTGTTCTGTAGAATCAAGTCGTTAAGTCTATTAGTTTATGCTGTGTATAGTTTGGGATTAAGCTCCATGCCTGGATGTGGCCATGTGCACATATGTTATTTGGAATTCTTCTGCAAGAAAATTAGCCCTCTTTATTTATTTATTTATTTATTTATTCAATGATACATCCATATCAACATAAACTCATTTTAAAAGTATTTGGGGTTGTAATCTACAATTATTTTTTTAACTTTTTCTTTTTAATTAGTGCATATTACTATGCAGATGTCACTAAAATAGGCTGATTTTAATTCTTGCAGAAAGATAACAGTGAATGTATAGATACATTAAATGGTAGCCCTGTTGGTAGGTTCTTCTGAAAACTCCATACTGATTTCCATAGTGTGTATGAGGATTCCTTTGTCCCTCGTCTTTCCTCTCATTCTGTAGACCGTCTCTTCACCTGTTGCTTCCTTTGCTATGAAAAGACTTTTACTTTGATATGTAAAGTCATGGGCTATTTATTTTAGTGGTCAAATTGTTCCAGTTTTGCCATGAGGAGGTTATCCAGGTTGGATTGTGTATTCTTTGTATGTATTTCTATCTTTTGATTTTTTTGGACACTTTTGTCACTATGTGTAGTAACAAAATTTGATTTGCACAAAATGATTTGGAAATATTAGATGGACAGTTCTGGAAATATGCTATTCATATTCTAAATTGTGCATTTTTATGAGAAGTGTGTTGAAATTTTGTGTCATCCTGCTCCATCCCACATAGGATATGAATTACTCCTTTTTTTAAGCATATGAACACATATATAGATTATATGTAATATATTATCACATATCCTGTTTATTATTTACTCAATAATGGCCAGAATAGTAGTAATGCTGGCAATTTCAGTATTCCAAAGAGGAGCCAAGAAATGTTTCTTTTAAAGGAAAAGGTGAAAGCTCTTCACTTAATAGGGGAAAATGTATACTAAGGTGTTAAGATGTATAGCAAGAACAAATCTGTGAAATTGTGCAGATGAAAGGAGAAATTTGTGCTGGTTTTGCTGTCACTCTCGAACAACAAAAGTTATAATTGCAGTGCTCAATTAGGATGGGAAAACATAAAATTTGTAGGTGGACATCATGGACAGAAAATGTGTTCCAACTGACAGCAACATGCACAATCAGAAAGTATTGAGCTTGTGCACAGAAATCAGAAGATTCTCTCCAGCAAGTGGCATCAAGCCATATAATGCAAATAAGGGTTAGCTAAGTGGATTGAGGAATAGGTTTGGATTAAAAAATACAAAAGTTTATAGGAGAGGCTGTGTCTCCTGCTGAAGAGGCAGCGTTCACACTTCTAGCATTGCTGACCAAGTTGATTAAGCAGAAAGTGTCCCACCCAAAGCAAGCCTTCAGTGCTGACATGTCACAGTGTTTGTACCATTTTCCTCACTTCATCATATCATATAAAGCATCACACAGTCTTACATCATCAGGAGAAGAAAGGTGAGTACGAGGCACTGAGATTTAAGAGAGTGAGACTATGCATGTAACTTTTATTATCATACGTTGCTATAATTGTTCTGTATCTTATTTGTTATTGTCACTAAACTCTTATTCTATCTATTCATGGAATAAATTTTTCTTATGTGTCTCTATACTGCAAAATGTACTGTATATACAGTTTGATATTCATGGCAATTGCACTTATCACTGGGGTCTTTGAATGTTTCCTTGGCCGGTAATGTAGGACTACTGTAAGGGTACAACTACGTATGTTGTATTACTTTATTCCTTGAGTTTTTTTCACTCAGTGCTATTTCTTGGATATTTGTTTCCTTTGATGTATTTGTCTATTCTAGTACCAATACTATAATGTCTAGATTATTTTGGTCTATACTAGGTATAGCAATGTATTAATTTGAATGCTGCATACATTTTGCATAAGCGGGTCAATTTCCTTAATAAGCTAACTGAAGTTTTCTTTCAGAGGGCATTGACTAATTTTCATTTAAAATAATTTGTCATTTCGGTAATGCTATGACTTTCATTCTATTGTTTTCGTGTATCTCTATTTCTATTTTTTTAAATTCTCAGAATTTTTATGCTTTCAGTGATTGTCTACTATTCATCATTTATTAGGTTTCTTATGTAACTCATGGTTCCAGGTGCCTTTTTGTGCTGTTGATATTTTAAATTTCATTTTAATTCCTTCAGATATAAAAATACATTTATTTTATATATTGTTAGTGTGTCCCTCAATCTTGTTTAATTGAGTTATTCTAGTAGGCATTTATTTTAGATTTCTTAGACCTTGTTGAGTAGTCTTGCCATTGTCTGTTAAAAATATGTAATTTTACTTTCCTTTCCCAACTTTTTGACTTTTTTAAGGGAACAATTTTAAAATCTTGAATAAATCCATCTTTATAAAAATTTATATTTTTATAGTGCTCTTCTTCAAAAGTCAATTTCTTTTAAAAGTACCAAAAGAAATGTATTAAAAAATTTTCTAAGTGTTCCTACCAAGACCCTCTTTGTAGAGTTTAAGTACACCTTTAGAACAGTACAATATGGAAAAATGGCATCAGATGTGACGATAGGTATGGGATTGGTTGAGTCACAAATTGTGTACAAACATGATGCAGCTTAAAATATCTTGTATTTGTTTCATGGATTCCTTGTTAATAGCAGAAAATAATACAACTTTGATGATGATGTAACATGCTAAAGCAAACGAAAATTACTTAAAGTGGAATAGTTCAACCTGGAAGCCAGGTTGAACTAAATCTGACTTCTATTTTCAGAGAAAAGAAAGTGGTCTATCAAATACTGATCTATCCATACAGCTGTGCAAAGTAGGAATATTCTTCCCTCATGAAGGCATGTGTCATCCCCACCACTGGATGAATTGGCTCGGTTTAGTGGGTGCCACATTCACCCTCGGGTGGAATGCAAATCCTTTTATATGATACAGAAAACACTTAATTCTTTCCATTTCATATACCATTTATGGTTTGAGTTGTTAGAATTAGAAAAAAAATCTGTGTTGGTAGTTTATATGTATTACTTCAACTTTAAAGGAAATTCTAGCTGAAAGTGACTTCCTGGAGGTGACACATCTAGAGTGCAAAACAGGCTGTCTTCAATAAAAAACTCAGGCAAAATAATAGCCAGTGGGTGCTGAGTTCTTGGGTCATATAGTTTGCCAGTTTCAGTGCCTGAGATCCAGCAGAGGTGCTGGTTCATTAATCATGACACCGCATGGCCTGTGAGAAAGTGCAGGCATTCTGCAGAGTGAAGCAATGTGAGACAGCCTAGAACAAAATGCCCAGATCCTAGATCCTGGGATATGTGCTGCCATAGTGTGGCTGGGTAGGTCATTAAAGGTCATGTAGGCAAAATGTTGCTACATATTACTTTTTTGAGTTTCTTTTGAGACTTTTTCGATCACAAATTTTTTAGAAGTGTGATATTAATTTTCAAGTATTTTGACATTTTCCTACTGTGCTTTCCTTATTGATTTCTAGTTTACTATTGTCAGAAAACATATGCTACATGATTTCAGTTCTTTTAAATTTAAAAAGATTTGCTTTATGGTGTGGGATATGTTTTATCTTGGTAAACGATCCTAGGATGCTTGGGAGTGAAAATATGTAGTCTTCTTTGCACTTCTGGGTATACATCTAAGAGAAATGAAATCAATACACTGAAGAAATATCTTCATCCCTGTGTTCATCACAGCACTATTCATAATAGCTAAGATACAAAATCAACCTAAGTTTCCGTACAAGAGAAATAGAGAAACACAGGTATACATACACAACACAATATTATTCAGCCATAAAAAATATAAATTTTGCTCCTTGTAATAGTGTGGATGAAGCCAGAAGACATGTCAGATTAAATAAGCCAGACACAGAAAGACAGGTATAGTACTTCATGATCTCACTTATGTATGGAATTTACAAATACTGTAGTTTGGTAGACTGGTCAAAGTTATGTACTTTTATTTATAAGATGAATAAATTATGGGGAGCTATTACACAGCTTGCTGATTAGGGTTAATAATACTGTATTGCCTGCTTGAAATTTGAAAGAAGATCAGTATCTGAAAATTCTTTAATAGCTTTTAAACAAGAGCAACTAGACACTGAGATTCTATGGGCAAAGACCTTAATCACGCTAAAATAAGAAATGAGTAATAAAATTATAAAAATATTACAAGTCACATTTTTCATTCATGAAATTATGATCTTTCAGTTGGATCAATGTTATTGTGAGATATAAAAAAGGAAAGGACACAGAGAATGCACAAACCAGCATGAGTCCACCCCACTCCAGAAAGAATGGTTACTGTTAGGAACTCAGAAAAACAAATACTGTCAGGGTTGTTTGGAAAAAGTAACTTTTACATTGTTGGTGGGAATATGAATTAGTGTAACCAGTATAGAAATTAGCATGGGGATTCCTCAGAAGACTAGAGATTCCATTGACCCGAGGTACACTCTCCAGATTTCTTCCTGAAAGTGTTGAAGGCATCATACTACAGTGACACTTACATATCCATGTTACCACAGCACTACTCCTCATCACTAAATCATGGGAGCAACCAACACACTTATAAACAGATGAATGTATTAAGAATATATAGATATATATATTCTCATGAATATACTACTCATATGGTATATTCTTATTCTTTTATTTTAAAGAGAATAGTAAAACAATAACAAATTAATAACAAAGACAAACACAAAACAGCACACAAACATTAAAAATGATACAACACAAATTTCACAACAAAGTGATAGGGATTAACAATAGTTGTATTACATATTGTTATCTCAACGAAGTTGCTCAGAACAAAACGTTTCTAATGTTTATTACTTTTTTTTTTTGGAATTGTCTGATCAGTCTTGCATTCTTATTCTTATGCAGTACTCTTATGAAATGTTACTCAGCCAGTAAGGGAAGATAAATCTGAGTCATTCAGAGAAAAAAATGGATCTACCTTGAGACCAACATGTTAAGTGAAATAAATCACACCAAGAAGGTTAAATATTACAACTTCTTTTATATGAGGAAAACAAAGTATAAATAATTTAGGAGCAAAATAAAATACAGATAATAGGAAACAGGAAGATTGATTTTGTGGAGGTGGCAAAGAGACCTGACATAAGGTGGATAGGAGGGAGGACGGGAAGGGAAAGTTAAAAAGGACGAATATGTGGTATGGATATGCACCGATTTCCCCTGATGGGTGTATTTATTATGCATCCAAACATACAATATAAAACAGAAGACAAAAACATAATTTTTTGGTTCTTTTGGAAATAATGGAAAAGTGAAAATAACAAGAAAATAATGGAAAGAAAATCAAAAGAGGAGCAGAGGAGGGAAGGAGTTTTAGGCCATCTATTTAACTACGATTGTGACCCTTCGGGAACATGATTTACTCCTGTCCACATTTTCCCTAAAATTCAGTTACTTATTATTTCCCATTATAGCTTGAATTTTTGCCTAATCTGTTACTCCTAGTTCCAAAAGTGAAATCTATTGATTCTATTAACCTGCCATACTGGCTACAGTTTGCAAAATGGTGCTTCAAACATCTTCCTTCCCAGGAGAACTGGTGACATATGAAAATTGTCCCAAGAGACTTGAATTACTAGTTTATTTTATAGTGACATTTAGTCATTCTGACAAGGGCTTAATTATATGTTCATGCATAAAGTTTGTCTCTGACAATATGTGTAAATCAAATACACGAAAGCACTATAAGCTATTAGTTTTTTATTCTGGTTGGCATCTGTGAAATTCATTAATAATTTAGTGCATTTGTAGACAGTGAGGAAGACAACCCATTAGGGCTGGGGAGTTTTTTCCCAGAGGATGTATTAGGCAGATGCTTATCTCTAATAAAGTTAAATCTAATGCCACAAGTCTCCACTTTGCCCTACTATTGAAATAGCACAAACTTCTCAGGTTAGTTTACATTATAAGTATGCGTGATATACTGTTATACATAGTGGTACTATAAAGGAAAGATCATTACAGCCATTAGGAGTCATGGTTGAAGTCCCAGCTCTGTCAGTACCAAGTTTTCTGTTGTACTGTAAGTCGTTACCCTATTTAGATCCTAGTTTCCTCATCTACAGAGTCGAAGTTATGACTTCCATAAACTCTAAATGTCTTTCTAGAACTAAAATCATTACTTTTTGCATTTTAAGTCCCTATTATGAATCAAACTGATACAGAGAGATTATTTTTTCTTTCTTACTATTATTCTCTCTTGCCCAATACTATCTTCCTTCTATTTTGGGTATGCAGATAGCTCAATTTCGTTAATTGTGAGATTATATTTGGGCTACTTGAAATTTATGTACTTTTTAGTTTAGTAAACAATTCAGAGTCAAATTGAGAAGATTCCACCTGTAAAAACATCATTTAAAAATTAAAAAAAGAACCCAGCTGTCTGTGGGGCGACCCCCAGAACTCGAATGGGCCCCTGGGAGCGCCTACTTAAGGTGGGGCCCAGCAGTCTATGGCGTGAACCCATGGACTGGACTGGACCCCTGAGAGCCTTGAGGGCTTAACAGTTGGGTATGACCGTAGTGAACCTGGTTCCCTGTGTATGTACTGTCTTTGAGGGTGGGTGATTTTTCACCTAGTGCCATAGTAATTTGAGTGCACCCATGTTACAGCATAATTTGAAGCAGCCATGTGCTTTCCCAATGTGAGAGCCCGAGGGAACAAATAAACCAAAAAGTACAGTTACTGTCAGATGGAAGACGATTGATTGGGTGGGAGAACAATGGAGATGAGAGTGGAGAAAACTGATTAATCGAACGTAGCATCATTTGTATAACTGAGTAACAATACTGACAACATCATTCTGTAATACAGCATCCATTTTTAATTCCCCAGTATCTGCTTTATAATTCTGTGTTTACTTTATCATTTATGCATTATACTGATTTATAACTAAGAAATGCGAAGATAACATTATGTAATAAAACAGCCATTGTTAGTGCCCTACTATTTTCTGTGTAATTGTGTATTTCCTTCATTGTTTTTGGGATAACTGAGTAAAAAATATGAAGATTATATTATGTAAAACAGCATTCATTATCAATCCCCTACTATCTTTCTCCTAATTTGTGTATTTCCTTACTGTTTTTGTGTTATTCCTATTTATATTCTTTTATCTTTAAAATAAAAAATAAATAAATTTTTTTTAAATTAAAAAAAAAAACAACAAAAAACTTCAGCTTGTTACTGGAATACACCACTTTTTCTAAGGTTCCTGAATCTGATGGGGTAAATGAGTGGGCATGGAAGGAAAAATAAGAAAATGAGTCAAGGGAGAAAAAGAAATTGATTTGGTTTATCTAATTAACATTTGCTAAAATAACTACACCGTGTCAGCTTTGTGCCAGTTGCTGCTTTAGTAAATGAAGCTTCAGAGATCATTAAACTCATCTTGTTCCTGCTCTTAAAGAACATATATCTTGGTGGAGGAAGCGGACTTAAAATAAATATAATGCGATGTGAGCAACATTCAACTTTTATGACGTTTTATAATTTGCCAGATCGTTGCTAAAAGTTTTCCAAGTGCTATCTCAGTACCCAAACAGACACGCAAACGAGGGACCGTTGTGTTCACATCCATCTTTTCTTCTCCGTTGGAGACAAGTACAAACCGAGTGGTCACAACCACGGTGTCCTCATGGGCTTTGCTGTCTCATTGCCTCTCTGTATCTTTCTCATTTTTTCTTCAGCTAATACTTCTCTGGCTCTATTTGGATTTCACATTCACATTTCAGAAAGAAACTTCTAGTTGGACAGTTTTCATGTCATTATTTTTGGTGACATTTTTGTGTTAGGTCATTGCACTTGCCTTTGGATTTGCTCAGAGTATAGATCAGTGGCTCCAGTCAGATGTCTTCTTCCTACCGGAATCACAAATGCCAAGGAGGCAGGATAATGTGGTGTAGAAACGCCTGCTCCTTTAAGGAGGCAAAGTCCAAGGGTGTTTGTTATGTGTATTAAACTGTTACTCAGTTACTTGGTTACTCAGTTCAAATGATGTGGACGCATTTGCAATAATAGAATGGAGCATACTTGAGAACTGATCACAGTTAAATGCTATGTGGTACCATTTAAAATACTTTTTTACAAAATAAGCAGGTAACATTGTGTGCAATTTAAATAAAGGTATTTTTCCAAGGGAAATGTAATTCAATGGAAATTATCTATAATAGTGATTATGCCAGAGATATTTCTGGTACAAATTGAAGGGTACTTTTGGATGTGAGATGTTTTGAACATGAAGTTTTTAAAAAATGCTCACACATTTATGTTCATATAGTTTTGTTCTCATTTATAATATTTCTTCTTCCAAGTCAAAACCAGATAGAACTGTGGTTTTAAGTTTGTCATTTTGAGAGTGGAGGCTCCGGAATCCAAAGCAGTGCGAATCTTCACAACTATTGAATACAGTCTGCAAGGGAGCATGGCCTCGTTCCTAGAGCAACGTCTCAGTCCTCTGGGAGCTGCTTCAGAAGAAGATTCTTAGGGATTCTGCAATACTTTCCTTCTTCATGTTGTATTGAATCATAAGAGGTAATGTTCCAAGGAATAGTTTTTTTGGTGAGTAATACAGTGAATTCTTTTGACATCCAAGTGTATATTTTCCTTACCGGTGATATTGAGGTTGACTTCACAAATCCCATACATAAGAAGTTCTTAGGGCTGGGAGGTGCAGACTTTTAGGCTGTGCATGCAGCTTGCGTAAAAGTTCTAATAGAAGTTGTACATATTTTGTTTTCTTAGATTGAGCTTCTTCATGTTTACTTTTGTCTAGATAATTTATAAAATGCCAAATATCTTTTTAAAAATGATATGCAGATGTTTATTTTTCTCTTCATGTCCTTGGTTTACCATTGAAATAATTCTCATTCAATTTGAAGTCACATTTTTCAAGCTTGTGTCTTTCTTCCTGTCTGGTAATAACAATAATTAAATAATTCCACAAATACCTGTGGCATTCCTGCCATGAATAAGGTGTGCTGATACAGCGACAAGCAGGGCAGTGGTCCTGCCTTCAGAAGCTTTCCTGCAGGCTTCTTTATAATGCATGCATGATACTATTACAGAGAGAAAGACCACAAAGCACATAAAGTGTAGGAACAATAGCAGCCAAAGGCTGCAAAGTTCCTTGTCTTTATTAATTCATCACATTCTTTTTTCCTTGCTATATAGCAGTTCTCCTATATCTCTGCATGTGCAAGTACATTGTAAGATGTTCTAAGGAGGCCTAAAACCATGGACAGTACTGCTATATAGATATTATATATCACATAAAGGTATATGCATATTTTCTCATACATACATACCTATGATAAATTTTAATTCAAAAATAGGCACAGTGAGAAACTAACCACAAAAAATAATCTTAAAAGGCAACAATTATGACAACATACTGTAATAAATGTTATTTGAGCTATTAACTATTTATTTCTGGAATTTTCCATTTCATGTGTTTGTGCTCTGGTTGGCTTCTGGTTACTGAAGCATTGCAAAGATAAAGCACAGATTAAGACAAACTACTGTCGCTGGAGAGCAAACATCCACATGACAATATATATTTTTTTGATAATATATTTATATCTTCCTATGAAATAATAACATCATGAAAGATTGACACATAGTTGAATGAATATCTCAACTTGTAGAGTATGAAATCATTTTCTTGTTCTTTCCCATGTCACTAATAGAAAACTCTTTATCCACTCAATAATTTTTTATATTACCTTGGGGCATCAACTAATATTCTATAACATTTTGGCTCTCTTTTTCTAGTATGTAAAGTTTGTTAAATTTATTATTTTGGTATGTAAATGTCTATAACTTGTGGGGAGCATGGTTATTGAGAATATTCTATGAATTGTGAGAAGTCTGCTAGATCCCATTACTGGGGTGCTATTAGCCATAGGATGCCAGAAGAGGAGATATATCCCCACTCTCTCACCTCCTGTGAAAGAGAATGCAAACTTGGGGATAGGAGATACATGTGTAAAAATCCTTTTGACTCAATTTGAGCCACTCTTCCTGAATTGATTGATAACTGAATAAAGTTACCATAAAAATCAATGCATGTTTTCACTTATGCCCAGTTTTAAAAATCAAAGCTATAGAGTCCATAAAAGGATCTAACTGAAAATAATTAGTATGCAGACCAAGATCCAGAAATACTGAGTATGCTACACACCTCAAGAGTGAGACTTCTCTAAGATTATGCTATGGACAGAAAGCTTGTGTTTCCCCAAAACTCACATTTTGAATGCCGATCCCAAAATATGATATCATTAGGAGGTGAACCTTCAGGAATTAGTTAAGTTTAGATGGGATCATGAAGACAGAATCCTCATGATACGATTCATGTTGTTGCAAGACAAGGAGGCACCGGAATGTCCATTCTTTCAGAGAATATATTGAGATGGCAGCTGTTTGCAATCCAGAAAATGAGTCACAGAAAGAATTAAATATGTTGCTAACTTTACACTGGACTCTCCAGTCTCCAGAACTTTGAGAAATGAATGTGTGCTGTTTAAACCACCAAGTACATATTACTTTGTTGTAAAGTTCAAGTTGACTAAGAGACACTGCATGGAGATTTGATGATTTATAATCTTAGAATATCATGATATGATTTTCTTCATTATTTAACCACAATTTCCTCTATAAATTAAAAGAAATTTTCATCATGGAGCATCTCCTAAATAGCTCAGAGCTTCTACTCACTTCCACCTTTCCAAAACAAATTTGTCCCTGTCTCTCCACATCCACTAATAGAGTAACAATTTTCTTTGAAAACATGCACACTCTATTTGACTAAAATTAACCTTGTATGTGATTGTCTGCAGAAAACCTCTTTTGGCTATAAAACACACGAAATCTATTTTATTTACATATCACTGTCTCACTTGTTAAGCACATCTATGACAAGGAAAACTATACTATGAGGTATAAAGTTACTTGTTGAAGAACCAACTTTTCTACTTTCCTTAAATTATTGCAAAAATTAAAATTTGCATTTTAGACATACTATGTCTCAACACAAAATTAGGTGCTAGTAGGTTGTCCAGTAAATTATTATTCATGTACTCATAAAAAGATTTACAAGCAGAGCTATACATTATGGACCTGATGTAAAATATTTGACTGTAATTTGTTCTTTTTCATACGAACCACACTAAAGCTTCTATGAGTTCAGATTTTTCTTTAAAGGATTTAGAATGCATTATCTAATGGGCCAAGCAGATATTGTGCCTCGGTGGAGTTGGCCATATGTGCAAACGCCGGGGACTGCTAAACTTAAGTGTGTATGCTCATCTAAATGATGTGATCACTGTTCAGAGAATTCTGAGATTCTTGTTGTATCATGTCAAATGCTACCCCCATGTTGCCAGATCATACTTTTCAGAGGTGCACAGAATTTAGGCAAATCCTTTTTTTGTTAATCTATGTTCAATTGCATTTTATGTCTATATTTATTGTTATTTTTAAGTAGAACATATTTGTAGGATAGAGTGTGGTAATTTGATGCATGTATGCAGTGGTATATTCAAATTAGGGCAATTAGCACTTTCATTTCCTCATTTGTTCTTCAAAAATGTATTGAATAATTTCCTTATAGATTTATAGAAGAATCTTACCATGTTGTCTTAGGAGAAGATAGTGCTTAACTTTTCTATCTATAAGTACTAGGAAAAGTAAAATAGAATTTGCAGGTCATGTATGGTGATTTTCCTAAGTTATCCCTGAGCACAGTGAAGTACGTTCTGAGGCAACACAGGTTTTAGTTTTTGAAGACCTTTCTTATCTGGAGGGATCCCAAGAGGCAATGGAGGTTATGTTCTCACCCACATGAATTATAACATTTTATCACCTCTACACACCCGAGCCCCAATTTCTCAAGCATATTAGATGTGTATAACTTTTGCTGAATTATGATCACATTAGTTCAAGTCCCAGTGTTGAATTTGTTCATGGCTATAGGCCCCTTAGCATGTATCCCAAGACCCAAGTTGAGAGTATTTTGGAGACCCATTTACTGATCTCAATTAGAAAAGATATAAAGCTCCCAGGCTAAAGTTATTGCCCATGACTTTGTATGCTCTTGTTCCTCAACTTCGTTATATTGAATGCTCATATCATGCTCTTTGGAAGGTCTGGTTATACTTGCTTAGGGAAAACAAGTCTCCCAATCTGATATTTAACATTCCATTGTGCAATAACTTTTTTTCCATATCTCTAAGGGTCAGTATTTATGTCTTCTCCCAGTTCTATAGTACTGAATCCTATAATTATACACCATATGTGAATTTGTTGGATGGTAAAAAATAGACTTTAGAGATAACTGAATTTTCCTTCATAGAGGGTTATAAACTACTTCATAATTCTTATTAAGCTTCTTTTATCATCATTTAAAAAGCATTTCATGTTCTTATTATAGTATGGTGGACAAAATGATTAAGTCTTTTTCTTTCCTGTAAGTAGTTTGTGATCTAGTTACTATGGTAAGGTATTTATGTCCATGAGAAACTATAACAAAGAAAAAAAAATTTCCTCAGAAAAATATGATACAGATGTTACAGGGCACAAAACAATTAACTGTTCTGAGGGACTATAGAAAATCCAATAGTTCATTTGGGAAGAAAGTTTCATGTTAACTTGGAAAAATTATTTTTCAAAGATGCATTTTTCTAACAGCTCTAGAGATCATGTCTTTGAAAAATCCACAAAAACTGACGAAGATATGGAAAAATGCCCTCCACCAATGTTACCATTAACACTAATCTATGATTCAGAATCCAATTCTTTCACATTGACTCATTACTATTAATGAGACAAAATGAAAGAAAATGCCAAATAGTTCTCCTGGAAATATAGAAAAGGTGAAAATGAGAAATATGAGCTGAGATTTTAATTTGTAAGTCTGAATAAGGTAAAACAAAGAACAGCTTCTGCAATTTATCAGAAAAGTTAGCTCTTAACTTCCTTACTGCTTTTCTCTCTTCTACTACTTAGGCTTCATGGTCTCTTGTTTACTGCTAAAGTCTTCCAGGCAATGCATTCTAATTATGTGGTTTAAGACTGAAGGGCATGAAAAGATTAAGAAGATATTTTAGCTTGCTTTATTTTACCCTTGTTATTTGTGCTTTCAAGTGGCTCAGTTCTAAAACTAATATAGGCATTAGGGAGACTACTAAAGATTGAGAATATTTATGCTAGAAAAGAATGTCATTTTGATAAATCTCAATTCTACTGAAGTTATTTTCCTGCTCAAGTGCAGGTGAATAACTTTTTCCCCCCATTACTGCTTTCTCCTTTTAACTGTAAGCATGAATATAATCTGGGGTTTGTTAATACTGAGATGAGTACAATAAAAAAGATAGTTGAACCAATTTGTTTTCATTTGAAGTTTGACTATATTCTTTCAATTGTTTATATTGGAGGAACATCTTTCATATGCTAACATAAAGACCAGGTCACTTAGAATACCCATTTTCTTTAAAAAAACAATGTTATTGAACCAAAACTTGTCTATCACACATTTTATTAACTTAAATGCAAGATTTAAAAGACCTTAGCACTCAGACAGAGCTATCCAATAGTAACCAAAGTGAAACCCAGGTTACCTTTCTTTCTCAAATTAGAACACTATCAGAACATGTACAAAATGTATATTCTGAAAAACTCATTATCTCTTTAGATACTTGCAAACTTTTTTTTTCGGTATCGGAGAAGAACTCAGGATCTTATACTGAGATACATCCCCAGCTAGTTTTTAAATTTTGAGACAAGATCTTGATCAGTCATTAATAGCTCAAGGTGGATTTGAATGTATGATCATCCTGGCTTAGCTTCTTAGAGTCTTGGGATTACAGGTGTGAGCCACCATGCCTACTCTGTAAACATTCTCAATAAGAGCTAAAAGAAAAATGTTAACTAACCTTTTACAGACACAGTGAGGATCTCCCCATATTGCTGTGTTGTAAGCTTACTCTATTTTTCACTTTTGCTTCCAGATTAGTTATCTTTCCTTTTTCTTTCTGACATGTGCTTATGGCCGACCTCTACCATCCCTATCAAAGTTAAAGAGCCTCTTGCAATCTCACCGAATACCATCCAACTGTGCTGTCCTCAGTCATCATTTTTCCCCCTGAATTCAAGACTGCTGCTATGTATAAGAAGACTTTACGTTACTCCCCTGGCTATGGGTAGAAAAGCATAAAATCCAGGCAGAATAGCACAGGCTTTGTCCCTCAGGTGCTTCAGAAATAAAAGCTCAGCTGTGGTCACCTAAACTAGTGAGGGTATTAGGAAGTAACAAAAACATTACGTTATTCAATGTGCAAAAATAAATTTATAAATTTTATTCTGTTTTATCAATGGTTGTTTTTCTATGTAAGCACTGCAGTATGTGGATATGTTTAAAACAAAAGTCCACTTAAACCAGCTTTAGCCACAAAGTAGAATTTACTACAGATTGCTTGTTATCTCACAGAACTTGAAGACAGAGATGACAGTCCAAAGAGATATTAGAAAGAAAACCTGAAACACTGATGTGCTTTCAATCTGTTGAAAGATTAAAACCCATATTTTCTTAGACAAGGTGTTACTTACCCTGGATTATAGATCACATGAAAAGCTTTACAATTGGAATTTGCTCATCTCTGAGTACAGTTTATCGTCATCATCCATGCCAAAAACACCCCAAAACAAAACAACCCCACTTAGCAGATGATTACCCAAGAAAAAAATAAAATTTTCTTCTCATTGATGGTAAGATCAAGCAAATGAATCATTAGGAACTAAAATGTATCTTAGTTAGAAAATATAAAGCCTGCTCAATATATATGTTCCCTGATTTCATGGCCTTTTGCTTGTTTTGATGATAACATTCATTCTTTTTAAAGCAAAATATCAATTTTAATTTTTAGTAAAGGAATAGCTCCAGTTTATTGATACCAAGTCATAGTTCTGATCATTTGTTTTATATAACTCTCCTAATAATCTCTCTGTCTTAACTTTTCTAAATTTATGCCTTTCTGAATCTTAGAAAAGGTTTTGTATCTTTTAATGAGCTAAAATACTACTGAAGAAATAAACAGATAAGGAAATATGTTGGTCTTTCTCAGACTGAATCTTAGAGAGAACAGACATACACTCTTAAAATTTTACCATGTCTTTATGGCAAAATTCACTATTCCCAAGGAAAAATTTTCTGCAGTTTCATTAGCTATTTTGATAGATGAGAAGAAAAAAAAATATAGTTACACATTAAGGAATTTAAAAACATTCCTTAATAGTATTGTGTTATTAAACCTTCTTTCCAGGATTAAATTTGTTTTCTACATTTCTCTTAGGAGAGAATATTTTCTAACAGACACTAAGTTCCTAAGAGAAGCAGTGTATTTGCAGACTGTGTCATGTTGATGCTTGAGACCCTGTCTCCTTTTCCCTCAGGTTCTAGTTATAGGACCTGGGGCAGCAGAAGTTATAATAAGCGAAGCCCACATTCTTTGGTAATATTTATGAGTTTCTATGGCCTGTGATATAGATAATGAACTGCTTGCATTGAAGGTGCAAAGATTTATCATTAGAACAATTTTAAAAATAGTTAAACATAACATTTCGTCCTTTGGTTAGAAAACAGATGGCTAAAAAAAAAACCCACAAAAATATCCATGCAGAATATTTTGATATAAATAATGTCTCATTTAACTGGCACACATTAAATAAGGAAACACATTAACCATCAAAACAATCGATCATATTTGTCAACATCAGAACGGACATTTAGTCCATCCTTTAGTAAATAATGACACTTATCCACCCACTAGGATTTTTTTTTTAGATGAAATAAAATCTTTCCCATATATTGGAAACAAGCAAAGCTTGTATTATCTGTAGAACTTTGCATTTAACATACATAAGGATATGGTCCCCATACTCTAAACCCTTTGTCTACGTCACGAATATAATTTGTTTCTATTTATTCCATATAATTTATATCTTATTCCACCTCCAAAGGAAACTGTAAACCATCTATGTATTTAACTGGCAAGTTAGAAATTTAATATGCTCACAAAATGTATTTAAACCCTACTTTTCATCTGTCTGCTTACCACTTGGGTTTGGCTTGGATGTGTCTGTGACTGAACAGCACAAACCTTAGCAATAATTGCCAAGTTCCAAGGCAGGAGTCAGCAGTTTACACTACGACACTAGAACAGTTTCCTTTACCTACTTCTAGCCTTCACTTTTTCAAAGAGAGTCATCTTTCCTTTAAGGTTGAGAAATCTGTCACAATCCACCATAAAGAAAATCTCAGACGCCAAATGAGTTTCAAAACCGTTATGTTTTCTCACCCTCTGTGTGCTTCCGTTCTTGTGTGTTTCCTGGAGTCAGAGAATTTAGTTTATTCTGGAGATTCCTCTAATAGCAATTGCTGAAATATCTTATTGAGTCAGGCCATGTTATGATGCATTAGTTTTGCATAGTTTTCTTTATCTTACTGCCAAAGAGATACTCCATGCATCCCTGTACTTGAAGTCAGTCTGACTTCTAGAACTCTGCTTAGATTACCTTAGTTAGATTTAAGATTCAGTGCATCCTATCATCATCCTCTGGTGTTGGCCCACTTAGATTCTCCATATTTACAGAAGAAAAGTCCAAGCTAAGTCCTACTGTGAATATACAGCTTAAAGGCTGCAAATTTCCAGTACCACAATGGAACTTCCATAGCGACTGCTATCTCAGAGCTCATGAATATGCTCTGGCAGTTATATGATGGCAGTCAGGATACAGTTTGACTTTGCATTTCCCAGGTTATTAGTGGTATTATACTTCTTTCCATACACTGATATTACTTTATAGTGAAGTGATTGTGTTTTATTGTTTTAAACATTGGTTTAGTTTTTTTCCTACTGTTTGTAACTATTTTGTTTTCCACACATGAGGCTATGTTGGTTATACATGTTGTAAATATTACCTCCCTCTTTCCTTCTCACTTTATTAATATTATCTTTTAATGAACAGAAATGGTTTAACTTTGTGGTGACTAGAAAACTAATTTTTCCAATTATGGGTAGAACTATTTGTGTAACATTTAAGAGATCATTCTTCTACCTCAAAATTACCAAGAGAGTCTACAGTTTTTCACAAGATTGTTCACTTCCTTGCTGTTATGGATGATACATTGTGTCAACTTGGGGATTCTAGAGGTTTGGCTGAGTGACTCAGAAGGAAGCCAGGGTGCTTACTTTGTACACATCCTAAGCCTGTGGAAGAGGAGGGCATGGAGATTGTGTGAGAGCTACCCGCCCCCTGTGTGTGGGTAGCCTGTTTACAATATAAGGGAGGTAGAAAGAGGCTGCTTGCTGCCATTCCTCCCTTTGGTGCTGGTTGTTTTTGTTGTGCTCTGTGGCCATGAACATTTGCCGTCTGCCATGTGCCACTCTGCCTGTGAGCCAGCCAAGCATGGACTGAAACCTCCACAAACTGTAAGCTAAATAAACCTTTCCTTCCTTCATTTTAGGTGTTGCGTATTTTGTCTCAGCCATAAGAGAAAAGTAACCAAGACACTTGCATAGCACAGTAACTTTATTTCTTCTTCAAAATTGTAGTGAATGTTGGCTTTTCATATTTTGACATATATTTTTAAATTAACTCATCAATTTCTTGTAAAAGTCTGAGGAGACTTTGATCTTTAATATATTGCATTTATAGACCATTTTGGTGGGAATTGCCAAGTTTCTAACACTGAGTTTTTCATTTTCAGAATATGTTAGTTACCCTCACTTCTAATAGCCCTCATTTCTAACAGCCCTCATTTCTAATATTGTGTTTTCACTTTCTTCCAATAAATTTTCATGTACTCTATGCAGATTACAGAATATAGCACTACTTTCTGAGATTTATTCCTAAAGGATTTTTTTTCAAACTACTAAATATGACATTGAAAAGTCCTATTTTAAGTGTTTGTTAGTCTTTTACAACTCTAGTAGCTTATTTGTAGATTAAAACTTTTTACACAAAGGCCATGTAATCTGTAAAGATTTCCTTTTTGCTCTTAATTCAATTGATTTATTTCCTTCCCTTATTGCACTGTTTTTGAGGACAGTACAATGTTAAATAGACGTGGACCTAGTGGGCCACTGACATTCTTTGCATCATAAATTTTTAGATCAATATTTCACCATTAAGCATAAAATTTGCCTTAGATTTTTGAAAGATACTACATATGTAAAATTTTTAAAGTAACAACACCGTTATTATGTAAATATTGTATTCTTACAATTAACATGGCAAGTTTTACATACAGTGTTCAAAATATTAAATAAACATTGCATTTTTTTCTGAGCTACTCAGGATATATTATACTTTTCATACACTACTGAATTTAATTTATTTCTTCATTAATGGAAGTGATCAGTTGTTTTCTTTTTGTGGACTGTATATTTTTTTTAAATTTTTAAAAAAATAAAAGTACAAAAACATACGAACAAACAGACACCAGTTAGCATAAAAAATAGTACAGTCACAACTAATCTACAGACAAAGTGACATGGTCTCAACAGTGGTTATTGCTTTATCCATTGATATCTTCGAAGTGTAAATATATGAACCCATATACAGACATGCAAATTTAGTCATACAATTAATCTTCTCAGCAACAGAAAAAATACAAAAACCAAAAATCCAAAGACAAAAAACAAAACAGGCAAACAACAACAACAACAACAACAAAACCAATAGTTGCTGCTTTGCATATTGATATCTTCGAAGTGTGTGTTCAAGATAACACATACAGACATGCAAGATTGATCAAATAACCCATCATCGATTATTCCTTAGCATTAAGTGATATAATATAATAGTAGAACCATGTTAGCCCTCCTGCTTATATGTATATTCATATATACATACATACGTTTTTGTCTCTTTTCTCCTTTCCCTTGTGTGGACTGTATTTTTTTTAAAAATTCTTATAAATACTCTCTTCATCACATGATTTAGATTTAGAGCAAAGTTTTTGATTCTTATTCTTTTTAAAGTTTTGCAGGTGTGTGTGTGTGTGTGTGTGTTTTGTACCAGGAATCAAACTCATGACCTTGTGCTTGTCAAGAAGGTGCTGTGCTGCTGAGCTACATCCCCAGCTTTTTTTTTTTAATTTGAAGAAAGTCATAAATGAGAAAAAAAAAAGAAAAATAGCAGCATACCAACATCACAAACATAAACAAAACAATACAAGAACATTAAAAGTGATGCAGTTTCAGGATAAAAGGATAGGAATTAACAATGGTTGTTATATTACATATTGATATCTTTAAGTACATCGCTCAGATTACCAGATGTAAGAATGGAACATTGTTTAAACTATTAAAGAGAATCAAAAATAATTATTAGATAAAACATTAGTGATAATACAGAGTTTCCCTAGACAAGATGGTAGGAATTCACCATTGCATATTGTTTTCCTCAAATCAGTTGCTCAGATGATCAGATATAAGCATGCAAAATTGGTCAGACAAGATGGTAGGAATTCACCATTGCATATTGTTGTCTTCCAATCAGTTGCTCAGATTATAAAATATAAGCCTGCAAAATTGGTCAACATAAAAAATTTTAAGCATTAACTATTCCTTTCAATATACCATCAGACATCAGCAGTACAATTATCCTATCTATCTGTCTGTCTGTCTGTCTACCTATCTATCTATCTATCTATCTATTGGCCTTCCTTCTTTCTTTTTTCTTCTTTCTCTCATCGCAGTCATTCCTTCCTTTGAGCAATTTCTTTCCCTTTTCTATCATCTATTATAAGTTTTAAGGTTTACACATTTTTTCAGATTCTTATACCAGGTATAAATATGTTGTTTAAACATGTGGGTTCAATTTATTTCAGTTATGACTATGGTATCTAGTTGCATCCATTTACCTACAAAAGCCTCGAGTTTATGTTTTTATAGCTGAGTAATACTCCATTGTACAGAAATACCACACCTTTTTTTATCCATTCCTCAGTGGATGGGCATTTGTGTTTTTTCCAAGATTTAGCTATAACAAATTGTGCTGTTATAAACATGGATGCACGTATATTACTGTGGTATGATGTTTTCAGTTCTTCTTGGAAAATACCCAGAAGGGGAATAGCTGGGTTAAGTGGGACTTCCAATCTTAGTTTTGTGAGGAATCTCCAAACTGATTTCCACAGTGGTTTCACCAATCTACACTCCCACCAGTAGTGGAGTAGGGTTCCTTTCTCCTCACAGCCTCTCCAGCATTTATTTTGGTTGCTTTCTTGGTGATAGCCATTCTTTCTGGGGTGAGATGGAATCTCAGTGTTATTTTAATTTACATTTCTCGAATGACTAATGATGCTGAACATTTTTTCATGCATTTACTTGCCATTAGTATTTCTTCACTTGAGAAGTGTGTATTCATCTCAGGTGCCCATTTTTGGATTGGGTCTTTGAATTTTAGAGGGCCTAATTTTTAAAATTCTTTGTATGTCCTCAATAGAAGTCCTTTTTCTGAGGGGCAGTCAGCTAAAATTTTTTCCCAATTCTTGGGTTTTCTTTTTACTCTATTGGTGATTTCTTTAGATATGCAAAAAGTTTTCAATAAGATGTGACCCTAGTCATTGATTCTTTGAAGTACTTTTTGGGCAGTTTGGTTTTTATTCATGAACTCTTTACCTACCCCCTATGTCTTCAAGGTTTTTACCTACTTTTTCTTCCAATACATTTAGTGTTTCTGTTTTAATATTTAGATCTTTGATCCACACTGACTTTATTTTAGGGCATGGTGAAAGACATGAGTGTAGTTTTAGTCTTTGGCATGTGGAAAGCCAGTCTTTCCAGTACCAATTATTAAAGAGGCTATCTTTCTTCCAGTGACCATGTTTGGCTCTTTGTGAAAGATAAGGTGACTGAGTATGTTTGTATTTGTGTCTGTATTTTCTAATCTGTTCCACTGATCTTCAGATCTGTTTCTGTGGCAGTACCATGCTGATTTTATCATAGTAGCTTTGTAGTATAATTTCAAGTCAGGAATTGTGATGCCTCTTGCCTTTCTTTTGTTTCCCAGGATTATTTTTGCTGTTCTATGCCTCTTCTGGTTGTAGATGGACTTTCGGAATGTTTTCTGTAGATCTATGAGGTTTACTAATGGTGTTTTAATTGGGATTGCATTGAATCTGTAGAACAATTTTGGGAGTATGGTCATTTTAACAATGCTAGTTCTTCCTATCCATGAGCAGAGAAGATCTTTCCATCTCTGATATCCTCTTTGATCTCTTTTTTCAGAGCACTATAATTTTCACTATAGATATTTTACTTCTTTTGTTAGATTGATTCCTAAGTATTTCCTCTCTTTAGATGCTATTGTGAAAGGTGGGTTTCCGTAATTCTCTCAGTCTGTTTGTTGCTCGTGTAGAGGAATACTATTGATTTTTGAGTGTTAAATTTGTATCTAGCTACACTACTGAATTTGGTTATTAAATCTATAAGCCTTTTGTGGAGTTTTTGGAGTCTTCTATGTAGAGTATCATGTCACCTGCAAATAATAATAATTTCACTCCGCTTTCTTTTTAAGTTTTTTAAAAGATTGATTTTATTTTTTTCTTAAGAGTTTGATTGAATTTAGTGTCCAAATGAAATAATCATGGAGATTTCAAAATATAAAAAAAATCAGTTTATTCTTTCTATATTTTTCTTACTGAGTAATCTTAGAAATAAATCTGGATTTATTTTATTTTTATAACTAATTTCAACAAAGTAAACTTTAGATTTCTTGATCCTCTTCATTGTTTGTTTTTTCTTCCTAATCTCTGCACTTTATGGTTTTCATCCTTCTACCTTGTCCATTTTCAAATGCCTACTGAGAGTTAGGTACAGGATTTTCAGGCTTTGTTCTTCAATAATGTATGATTTGAAAGCTGTAAGTTCTCTATTTTTAAGTGCAACTTTTTTAAGTCTCACAAGATTTATTTGTACTATTTTCATTGCCATATATTTCATAGTATGTTTCAGTTTCCATTGTAGTCTATTATTTGATATATGGGTTAATTGTATTTATATATTGTAATTGTTAGTATTTCCCCGCTTATTAATCATATACTTTGAAACTTCCTTTATGATTACTCTACGGATTACAAAATGCAGTTTGATTTGTCATAGTTGACTGTTTTAATACTGCTACTTCTGAAAAAAACCAAGGATCTGAGCATATTTTAACCTTACCTGTTACTTCCCACACTTAGACATTATGGTTATATATTATCATATATCAACTAATATTTCAATCATAAGTGTGTATCTCAAAATAAAGCACTTTTCCTGCTTTTAAGTATTCAAGCTGTGTTTGCATTCATCCACGCACTGACCCTCTTTTTTCTTTAGTTACTCTGTTTTTGTCTCAGGTTCTCTCTTGTGTCCCCAGACATCCCTTTGGAATCATAGCTCTTCTGGCTTTGAGTGTAGCTTTTGTCTTTTGTTTAATGTAAGTCTGCTTTGACAAATAAATCTATTTCTCTTTACCTGAAAAATGTCACGTTTTGTTTTTGTCTGATAAGGATGTGTTACTAAGTTGGCGTTGTATTTTCTGAACACATTGAAAATGTCATTCCAATGAATTTTGGCTTCCATAGTCACTCTAGCTGCTTTTAACGTTTTCTCATTTATTTTATATGGTCCTGGAAATTAGGGCTTCATATAGTTAACCAGATTTGGAAAGTGCTCGGTAATTACAGCTTTAATTTTGATTCTTTTACATTGCTTTTTCTTTCTCAGGTTTTGGACCTCAGTGCCACAGTCCCATGAGAATGGTGGTTTATGTCCAGAATGTATCCTTTTGATACCTAAATCTTGAAATCCAATTTTTGTCTACTTAGCTTGTCAAAACTGTTCAATATCTCACACTTTCTCCTGTTTCATAACAATTTATGTAGCCTATACCTGAATAGGCATTTACATCTCAGGAGAAGTTCTACTTTCTCGGAGCAAATATCTCAATTTTTCTTTTTAAAATTTTTTTTGGCAGTACCAGTGATTGAACTCAGGACCTTGCACTTGCCAGACAGGTGCTTATTCCACTGAGCTATATCCCCAGTCCCTTATTTTTTTCTTGAATCAGTACTTCCAAATTCTTCAGTGCATTGTGGATTTTTCTCTGCATCCAAATAGGTGATCTTTCAGATTTTAAAACAATTTGTATGATTATTAGGAAAGGGAAGATTAAACTGAGTTATTTATTTTCATTATATGAAACTTCATTATATAATATATATAAACTTTATATATAATATATATAAACTTCATATATATAATAGATATTATATATAATTCATTATATATAATATATGTAATGTATATCAGATACTCATTATATAACATATAAACTATATATATATATATATATACATATATATAAACTTCATTATGTATTTTCTTTTTTCAGTTGAGACATGCAACCTTTAGACTTGATTGTCAACCTGATTGGGGTAAGAGCTGCCTCTGAGACTCATAAGGCACATATTTGGGTGTGGCTCCCATAGATGAGTCCATACAGGCAGCAGGACATAGCAGGAAAATTTGTCCTCATCGTGATGACGGTGTCTGGCCGGCACGCACGCCACATGGAATGGAAAGAGGAAGGAGAAAGGGAGCCTGCATTTAGAAAGGTCCATTCTATTTGAGCAAGTGTTTGTTTTGCTACTGTCATTGCCTGTATTAGTCAGACATTAGGCTCTAGAGTATTTAGCCTTTCTACGTGCAGTCACATCTGTAAGTCTAATAAATACCCTTGGTCTCTCTCTCTCTCTCTCTCTACACACACACACACACACACACACACACACACACGTATGTATATGTACATACATACATATACATATATATACACACACATACATATATACATGTATGTATATGTACATATACACACACACACACACACATATATATATATATCAATACAACACATAAAGTATGCTAATTTTCAATGTTGCTAATGATGTTAACATTTATTTATGTCTGGTCAACCACTCCCTATAGAACACATGGAATATTTTCAGAACTTCATTATACATCTTTTTATGTCCTCCCAGACTGTACTCTCACTTCTTGCTTTCATAAGCATTAATTTTGCCTACATCAGATTTAGTGTAAATACACCAAATGTGTATTTCTATGCCTGGTTTTGCTACAGAACATATTACCTGTAAGACTTAGCTATATTTTTGTCTATACTTCTCACATCAGCTTTCTATTGCTATGACAAAATACATGATGCAATCGGAAGAAGAAAGCTTTATTTTAGCTAATGGTTTTGGGGGTTCTAGTCCATGGTAGTATGGCGTCATTGTATCTGGGACTGTGGTGGGAAGAACATCATAGTAAAGAGAATGTGATGGGGAAAAATTGTTTACTTGAGGGCATCCAGGAAACAGAATAAGAGAAAGAAAAGGATGAGGGTCCTAATATGCCCTTGAAGGGAACTCTTCCAGGGATCCACTTATTCCAACTCAGCCAGTCTCTTAAAGGTGCCTCCGGTTGCCAACCAAGCCTCTAGCACATGGTCATTATCAGTAAAATTTTTTACTATTATTGTATAAGTAAACATCATATGTAATTTGCTAGTTTAAATTTATTTTAAAAATCTGTAAGACAGCCACTTTATAACTAGATACCAGAGAAGATAAATGGTTTGCCCAAATGTGCTCAATTATATGGTGCTAGGCTGTATTCTTTCAATTATTATATCATTTCCCTGCACCTAGCCTAAGCTTTCTGTTATCCAAATATTGACATACGGAGAAAGTTGTGAGGACTCAGTGAATTTTACATTTCTGATGATAAAGACAATGGAATATTTACATACATTATGGGTCTTTAATCAGTGAGATATTTCAGCAAGTTTTTCTAATTAGTTTAGTTCTTCTATTACTTTTCTAACATTTTCTAAAAATCATTCAGCAACACTGATTCATTTCTTTCCAGTGAAGCACATATTTCTAGGCTTTACATAGAAGAAAAATTTCATCTCCATAAATCATTGATTTTTGCTTTGCCCCATTCACTCTAAACACACCGAGCAGTAAACTGTCAGTATATATATTTCAATACTTAATAGTTTTGGAAATGCCTTGTGTATGCACACATTCTATTAAAATCCTGTAGACTATTTACTTTCTCTAATCATTCATGTGGGCCATTACTTGCCAAATGTTAATGTGACATCTGTTCTAGTTAATTCCAGTAAATATCAGGAACTTTTATGCACACAAACAGTTTATCATACATATGGTATCAATTTGTTCTGAGACATGTCATTTGTGCAAATAGTCCATGTTCTTATTTATATCAAGCTTTATCAAGATTTATATCAAGCTTAACTACACACTTTGATACAAAGGTCTTAGATTTTCAATCCAGAATGTGTGTAATCTCTCATGCTACTTACTGACATCCCCAGTTTAAGCCTATAAATTAATTAGCCACATTCAGAAATTCACAATTAAGAGGTGGGATTTGTATCAAAAATTAATATATGATTATAGAATTTCATAATATATGGAAGCAATGGTAGTGCAATATGGAAGAAATAAAGCATAATCAAAAGTAAGATATTCATAAATAGTAAGATACATAAGACCAGGTGGATTTTAAGGGTTAATGAAATTATTTTGTTCATACAAACAAAAAACATTATATATATATAAAATATTATATGATAAAGAAATTTTGTTGTAGGTTTTAAACCTTTCCTTCTTTGTTTTCTATCTAAAGAAAATTTTCTAATGTTCATTAGACTATCTACCTATATATCTACCCAAATGTTGCTTTATCAAGCAAAATATTTTAAGTTCTATAGTTTCAACTTCTAAAATTAACCTCTCCCCATTTTTAATATGTTACCCATAGAAAATATAACTTTGCTTTTATCTGTGTTATATTTCAGTTAATTCTAAGCCAAGTGATCAAGGTCTTTATTTGTTCTCATCATTTTACACCCAGAGCCTAACAGCGCTTCCAGGGTAGAGGTTCAGTAATTGGATGCGAGAGTACTGTGCCATAAATTACGTTTTCCAAAACATCAAGAGACTGTTTGCTTACACAGACAACTGAAATCAGGAACATGTCAGGAAAGAACACGCATATCATGTAGATTAGGAGAGAAATATAACTCATTAAAAATAGCAGAAAGTCATTTAGGAAGTCTAAATAAATGATATGGCAAGGAGAAAGATATTGTATGAAAAATTTTAATATTAGCCAGGTTAAAGATTACTACTTTCTAAGACGGATAAGGGTGCAGGTTAAAAAAAGAGCGTTCAAGTGAACAGCATAGAGAATCCTACAGGCAGCCCTTTCGTTACTCAGCCCAGAGCTCTAACTCCTCTACAAGGATGCAGCCTCTGATCTCAGCGTTACTCTGCCACAGGGAAAGGATCTTGTCTCCTGTTATTTATCAACTGTTGTTGCATGAAATAAAATATTGTCTCAATATTGCAAATTTGTTATTTAAGAGACTTGAATTTTTATAGAAGAAGTTTATAGAAGGATAGAAGTATTATTTCGGTCATTTCAATTCTTTTGAATCTCGTTTCCAGAAAATAATTTTTACTAAAAATACTCTCTCTCTCTTCATATATATATACACACACACACACACACACACACACACACACACACACACACAAATATAGCATAGATATCAGTAGCATTTACTATATATGTTGTACTATATATAAGGTATTACATATATTTATATGTAGAACATACATAAACACATATGCTTTTATGTAGATAGCATTCTATATAACGTTATATGCACTGATGTATAGTTTAATATATACACATATCTAAGTATAACAGAAAGATGACTAAAAATGTGCAACACTCTTTCTCTGAAGTTTCTAGCAGTAAGAATAACTAATACAAGAGAATCTTGGAGGAAGAGCAAAGAAAAACTGAGAAAAAAAGGATAAAATGAAAACAAAGATTTGTAAAGAAGGAGAAGAGGGGTTAAAGAGTGAGGAGGGAAGTGGGAAAAAAGAGGAAGTAAGATATATCAGGCTCAGGTACAAGTGTCCTATGATGAATGTGATCAAATGTATATAAATGTACACACACAATCATATGGATACACATATATATACACATACACTTACATGATGGTATAACAGAACATAGGTAACACATATATGGTCATATATAACATATATAGATACATATGATCATATATATTATATATAAAAATATATAAATTGTACAGATAAACTTCACATAAAATAACAAACATATAAATCTGTAATCACAAAGGTGATTGGTGGAAAATTTCCATGAGAACCCATTACCTGGGGCTCCTCAACTTACTGAACACTTTTGAGTTTGATTATTATCGATGTTTAAATATAACTTTTTTCAAGGTAAAGCAGAAATCCTACATCTCTAGAATTGGTGCTACACTGGGGCTCCACTCAGAATCTATATTTTTATATTTTTTCTCTTATTTCCCTCTGTCTGTCTGTCTCTCTCTTTCTGCTATATCTCCATCTCTATTTCCACGTATCCAACTTGTGCTTTCTGGGATCCTTCCGTAATTCTACTTTCCCGTCATAACTGTAACTTGACGAAGAGAAGTTGCATGCATATCTGTATGTATGTGTGTGTGTGTTTCCTGAAGCATTTCTGCTATAAATTTCATGCCTTGTTACTTTTGTGTACTTTCACGTACATGTTTTATGAACAGCAGCCTTTTCCTTTATAATCATAGCATATTATCACTTTCAAAATCAGAAAATTTGGTACCGTTTAACATTTATACAGTTTGATTGCTTAATCTGAAAACTTTATTCAAATATTGTCTCCAAAATGCTCAGTAGAGCTTTCGTTTTGGTGTAGTCTGAGATCTAATTCAAGGTCCCATACCACCCTTTGTTGTCATGTCTTTTCTATTCTGTGAACAGTAAAGTTTCCTAAATTCTGACTTGATAGAAGAAAGGTAGGTATTTCTATCTGCTTCTTTTTTCTTTTTTTATTTTAGAAACATAAAAGTACAAAAACATATTGACAAACAGACACCCATTATCATAGAAAATAGTACAATCACAACTAATCTATAGACAAGGTGATATGGTCTCAACAGTAGTTGTTGCTTTATCCATTGATATCTTCGAATTGTAGATGTATGGACCCATATACAGACATGCAAATTTAGTCAG
>PVLD010015220.1:0-49434 GCA_004027595.1 Dinomys branickii | reverse complement strand
TCCTTATTCCTTTTATTTCTCTCTCTTCTCTGATTGCTCTGGCTAGTGCTTCCAGAACTATGTTGAATAGGAGTGGTGACAATGGACATCCTTGTCTTGTTCCTGACTTTAAAGTGAAAGTTTTCAGTTTATGTCCATTTAGTATGATGTTGGCTGTTGGTTTGTTGTAGATGGCTTTGATCAGATTGAGGTAGAGGCCTTCTATTCCTATTTTTTCTAAGGTTTTTAACATGAATGTATGTTGTACTTTATCGAAAGCCTTCTCTGCATCTATTGAGATGATCATGTGGTTTTTGTCTTTGACTGTATTAATATAGTGTATTAGATTAATTGATTTGCGAATATTGAACCATCCCTGCATTCCTGGAATGAATCCTACCTGGTCGTGGTGTATAATTTTCCTTATGATTCGCTGTAATCTATTTGCCAGTATTTTGTTGAGTATTTTTGCATCTATGTTCATTAACGAGATTGGCCTGTAGCTCTCTTTCTTGGTTGGGTCTCTCTCTGGTTTTGGTACCAGTATAATACTTGCCTCCAGAAATGTGTTGGGGAGAGTTGCTTCCTTTTCCATTTCATTGAAGATTTTGAGGAGTGCTGGCATTAGATCTTCTCTAAATGTTTTATAGAATTCTGCTGTGAATCCATCAGGGCCTGGGCTTTTCTTTGTTGGTAAATTTTTAATGCCTTTTTCAATCTCATTAATTGATATTGGGTTATTCAGGGTTTTTATGTCTTCCTGATTCACTTTTGGTAATTTGTACCTTTCTAGGAATTTGTCCATTTCTTCTGTATTTTCTATCCTATGGGAATACAGATTTTCAAAGTAGGTATTAATGATCTTTTGTATTTCTTTTGGATCTGTAGTGACTTCCTCTTTTTCATTCCTTATTGCATGAATTTGAGATCTTTCCCTTCTTTTTTTGATAAGGTTGGTAGGGGTTTATCAATTTTATTTACTGTTTTGAAGAACCAAGTCTTTGATTCACTGATTTTTTGTAGAGTTTTCTTCATCTCTATTGCATTAATTTCTGCCCTGAGTTTTGTAATCTCCTCCCTTCTTTGGGCTCTTGCTTTGGCTTGTTGCTCTTTTTCTAAGAGTTTGAGGTGTATCATTAGGTTATTTATTTGCTCTCTTTCTATTTTCTTTGTATATGATTTCATTGCTATAAATTTCCCTCTGAGGACTGCTTTCATTGCATCCCACAGATTCCAATAGGTTGTACTTGCATTTTCATTTATTTGTAGGTAATTTTTAATTTCTTCCTTAACTTCTTGTGTGACCCATTGGTTTTTCAGTAGGTTGTTGTCTAATTTCCACATGTTTATGTGGTTTTTAGAATTCTCTTTGTCATTAATTTCCAATTTTATTGCACTGTGGTCCGATAATGTGCATGGGATAATTTCAATTCTTTTGCATTTAGGTAGATATGCTCTATGGGCTAGACTGTGGTCTATTTTGCGGAAAGACCCATGTGCCGCTGAGAAAAATGTGTATTCTGATGCTGTGGGGTGGAACACTCTGTATACATCTACTAAGTCCATTTGTTCACACTTTTGGTTCAGGTCTGTTATTTCTTTGCTGAGTTTCTGTCCGGTTGACCTGTCTCTTTGCGTCAGAGGGGTGTTTAGGTCCCCCAGTACAATAGTATTATTAGTTATTTGATTTTTTATGTCTGTCAAGATTTGACTTGTAAAGTTAGGTGCTCCGTTGTTTGGTGCATAATTATTTAGGATTGTTACCTCTTCCTCTTGTAGCTTTCCCCTAACTAGTATGTGGTGGCCTTCTTTATCTCTTTTGATTGTTTTTGCTTTGAATTTTACATTGTTTGCAAACATAATAGCTACCCCTGCTTTTTTCTGGGGGCCTGTTGCATGGAGAATTGTTTTCCAACCTTTAACTTTCAACCTGTGGATTTCTTTTTGAGTAAAATGTGTTTCCTGTGTACAGCATATCGTTGGATTGTGTTCCTTAATCCAGTCTTCCAATCATTTCCTTTTGACTTTTGAGTTGAGGCCATTTACATTAATGGTTATCATGGTTATATGTTGTCTTATTCTAGTCATGTTATTTACTTGACGTTTTCCCTCTTTTGCTGACTGTTTAATTATTTGTTCTGTTTAGGGAGTTATTTCTATAGCTGTTCTTGGGATTGTGGTCTCCTTTTTCTCTGACTAGAATATCTTTTAGTGCTTTTTACTATGCTAGTTTGGCACTCATGAAGTTCTTCAGTTGTTCTTTGTTGTGGAAATATTTTATTTCTCCATTGAATTTGAGGGATAATTTTGCAGGAAACATCAGTCTGGGTTGGAAGTTGTTTTGTCTCAGAATCTGTAATATCTCGCTCCAAGCTCTTCTTGATTTCATGGTTTCTGTTGAGAAGTGTGCTGTGATTCTGATGAGGTTTCCTTTATAGGTGATCTGTTTCCTTTCTCTAGCATCTTTTTATATTGTGTTCTTTTGCTGGATATCTGGGATCACGACTCTTATATGCCTGTGTGTGTTTTTCTTTGGGTTATGGATGATTGGGGTTCTATATGCCTCGCTTAACTGAACTTCAGTATCTTTTACCTTGTTTGGGAAATTTTCTGCTATTATTTCATCAAATATTCCTTTTATATCGTTTGTGAGATCTCCTGCTGTTTCACACACTCCTATAATTTGAATATTGTTACGTTTTGCTTCATCTTGCAGCTGTTAGATTGACTTTTCTTGTGTCTTTGATGATATCATGAGATTCTTCCTTTTACGCTCATAAGCTGCCATGCTCTCTTCAAGTTCTGAAATTCTATCTTCGGTTTCATTTGGACGGTTTTTCATGCTTTCAGCATTAGTTTTCAAATCTTGGCATTCTCTTTGGACCTGTTTCTTTCTTGGTAATTCATTACTAAATTGCTCTTGTAACGTTTCCATTTGTTTCCTATTTTCTTCTAGTCTTTTGTCTATATCTTCTCTATGTGTACGGAACATTTCTTCTATCATTGTTTTCAGCTCGTTTTTTGTCTCAGAAATCATTGTGGGTATGTGGCTTATTTCTGCTTTAAGCTCTTTTATGGCCTGTTGGAGTTGTTTCATTTAGGATGCAATCGTTTCATAACTTGCAGGTATGTGATTTCCTGGTTCCCCTGTATCCTCACTTTCAAAACTTGTTCTGGGTGGGGTTGAGTTTTGAGACTGCGTTTTGTTCCTCTGTTTTCCCATTTTTGGGTATCAGATTCAAAATGTGGAGCTATAAATTCTCCAGGCAGTTCAGCAGGCAAAGGTCTGCTGCCGAGGCTGCTCCAATGATTCCTTCTCTTTGGGAGAATGTCCCTTAAGCTGTCTGCTGAGATTTTTGCTTCTGCTCCCTACCCCGAGCCCTGGCTGGGGCGTATAAGCAGGTCGCCACCCCAGGCGTTTTGCAGACAGGCCACTCAGGTGTTCCTCCCTGGGTGGAGCTCCTTCCCCCCTCACATATCCCCTAGGGGCGCCTAGCTAGCTCTTCCTACCTGGGAGATCCCGCAGTCCTTAAAGCTGCTCTGATGTCACTCGCTGGGCAGAGTTTCTTCCCGACTGAGGAAAAACCGGTTAGAACGCCCACTCAACTCACCCTGGGATCCTGCAGGCAGGAATGCCATTCAGATGTATCTCCGTGGATCGAGCTTTTTCCCAATTCAGAAATCCCACTGATCGCAGCCGGCTGCGGGGGCGGGGCTCTGAGCGGGATCCCGGAACGCTGCCCAGATTGGCGCAATCTGTCTCAGTAGCTCGTTCTCTGTGTTTCCTCTGCTCCGCTGCCTCCAACAAATCCTGGTTACAGCCGTCTCTGAGCCGATCGGGTTCAAGAGTTGGAGGCGTCCTTCCCTCTGCAATCGCTCTCTTGGCTGTATGCGATTTGAGTAGACCTGCGGCCGAAGCACCTCACCGATCTCTCGGGCGCCGAGCTCTCAGGATCCGCCCACTTCTCGCCGCCCGGCTTGTCCATCCGGCCCTTTAATGCTCATGCCGCGGAGAGCAGCCCGATCAGTCGGAATTTTGCATCCACGGACCGGGCACCCGTGCGCAAAGGATCGGTCTCTGGGAGAGATTCCCTCTGCCGCTCACCTGGTCGCCATCTTCCCGGAAGTCTAGCATTTTGATTTTAATTGTTAATTTCAAACAATTGGAATAGTATTAGCTTTACATCATACATTGGCCTTCCGTAGGAAAGAATGCTGTCACCCTGGACCTGGGTGGTGGTACAGGAGCTCCATGAAAGAAGCCAAAGGAAACAGGAAAAGAAAAGTAAAAGGAAACAAGAAATGCAAGGCAAACAAACAAATGGAAAGATCCTCCAGGAGTCAGATTTTCCAGCAGTATCCTGACTGCCTACTTCTCCAAGATGTAGGAAACTTGTCTTAGTTGATGAATATTTTATACATATCGTTGTGCTGCTTTTCGCTTGATTACCAAAATAAACATTTACACAGGAAAAAAAAAATGGAAAAAATACTTAAAAAGTAGAAAAAATGTAAAAATGATTCATGTCGTCAGATATGAGCAACTTTGATATTTAAGGTAGTTTATTTTTTCTGGTTATTGTTTTTCAAATTGCAATGTAGTACAAATTCTTTTTTGCTTTTTCTTTCATGATTACACAGAGACTCACATAAAAAGAAAAGTGTAGTTTGGTGGTTTCATTTGACATAGAATGTCATGGATATGCCTCTATGATAGAATATCATTAATTGAAATGTATCATTAGTCTTTTCCAATTTGGGGTGATTATTAGGAAACGATTTTATATCTAATATTCTCTTCTTTCTGATAGAAGTTTCATCAAAGGCAGCAATGTTCCCAGCTAAAACAAATACAATTGCACTATAGTGTCCTTCTGGCTGATGAGACGTGACCGGATCTGTGCTGGGGATTTCAGAGATGCTGTTTTCTCAGTATAGACTCTCTCCCCGCTTTGCTCCTCCCTTATTTCCTGCTGCCTGGAGCATGGATGCGATGGCTGGAGCTGCAAGCATCGTGATTTCACTAGGAGAGAAAGGTTAAGCCATCACAAAATTTCCCTTACATTCCTGAGCCGCTAGCCAAGCACTGCCTGCAACTTTCTACTTAGAGATTAAAAACTGCTAGTTTGTTTAAGTAACTGCTTACTTACAACTGTTACTTGTTACTGAAAGCAACTATTGTGAATTCAATGTTTAATAAATTTGGATGCATCATTTATTTTTTTAACAAGTGAAGAGCAAGGATCTTTTAAAATATTTTAATTCTTCAGTATTATAAAGATACAATGGGGATACTTGTTTGCACCCATGCCAATCAATTTTCCTGCATATTTTCCATCTTCTTGCCATTTTTGGTCTCTAATTGTTATTTTTCTGTTTTCTTAATCTCTACTTATGTCATTTTCTTTCCTGCACTTTATTTGGATTTAATATTTTGTTTACTTTTCCACTGCATTGAAATTGAAATACTGAAGTCCTTGAGATAGGTTTTATATCCTCTTAAATACGCATATGAGTAGAAATTTCTGGCTTTGTTCACAATCACTAAATTTTGTTATTTTATGATTTTTATTATATTCTACACACTATTTGGTTAAAAATATTTGCTCAATTTTATTTTTTGACTCATGAGTCGTTTGAAGTCTATTTTCAATTCCGAGCATAAGGATTCTCTCTCTCTTTCTTTTTCTTTCTTTCTTTCTTTCTTTCTTTCTTTCTTTCTTTCTTTCTTTCTTTCTTTCTTTCTCTCTCTCTCTCTCTCTCTCTCTCTTTCTTTCTTTCTCTTCCTTCCTTCCTTCCTTCCTTCCTTCCTTCCTTCCTTCCTTCCTTCCTTTCCTTCTTTCTTTCCTTCCATCCTTCTTTCTTCCTTCCTTTCCCTTTCTATTCCTAGCTTAATTGCATGTTGGTCAGCTAATATATGGATAAAATTTGTGTGAATTTGGTCTTCAGAAATTTGCTGAAATATGTCAGTGGCCTAGCATGTAGTATTTCAAGGAAAAGTTTCATACCTGAATAAATGCTTCTTCTGCAGTCTCTGCAAGGCTTTGTGTATGTTCACTCAGTTTTATTAAAGTTTTCTATATTTTATATGGTTTTTCTTGATTTAGAAGTTATTAAGAAAACTCTGTCATTTTCAAGAATGAGTGATGGCTTATTCTATGGGTATTTCTCCTGCTTTGGTCAATTTCTGCCTGACATAAATGGAGTCTGATTTATTAGGTATGTAGAACTTTATAATACTATATCTTCTTGGAAATTGCTTTTAAGAATAATTCTAAAATCTATTTCTAGTAATATACTTAGATGCTTTAAAATTTAATCTGTATGATTAGTATACAGCTACATCAACTTTGGTTCATGTTAGATTAGAACCCCATTTCTTTTTTTCATTTTTCTTTTAAAGAGAATAAAAAAGTAAAAAAAACCAACATAGCTCATTTTGTTTTGAAACCCCATTTCTTTTTACTTTCCACTTTTATATATCATGTAAACACAAGAATTTGTTCTATATCTTGTGAAACAATATATGACTTTCATTTTGAGCATGAATACTACTTATATTAAATATAATTACTAATATATTGTATGTTCATAATAGCAGATTTGCTCTTTGTTTTCTGTTCTGTCTGTTTGGGGCACTTTTTGCTTATTTTTATTCATATTTGGTATCTTTTCCTTCCTTACTTAATTTTTTATGGTACTGGGGCTGAACCCAGAAGTGCCCAGTTGCTCAGCATCATCCCTTCTCCCATTTCCCTTTGAGACAGGGTCTTGCTGAGTCGCTCAGGTTGAGCTGGAGCCTGCGGCCCTCTGGATCTCAGTCTCCTGTGCATGGCTAGTGTCTATTTTTGTAAGCAAGATCATAAATCCAGCTTCATATCGAGTTTTCTTATTCAGATTTGGTGCCAAGTTTACTCTAATTCATAAACTGATGTTTCTCCTATGCTTCTTCTTATGGAAAAATTCACATCAGGTAGGGATTATATGTACCACACATTACTGGGCCTTTGTATTTCCACTGTTATGTTTTGAAAAGCTGATATTGGTATTTAGACAATTTTAATTTCTTCTGTACTATTAGTTTGAAACACTTGATATAATTTATTTAGTTTCAGTTTTAGTTTTTGCAGCACTAGGTATCTTACACAGGGTGAGTTTTCCTCCCTGGAAAACACTATCGTCAGGCTAATCACCAGACCAATATACCTCTTGAGTCAACCTTTGTATATTGGATATTATTAGTAAAATGTATGATTTTCTTCAATTTTTTAAACTTCTCGGTTAAAGTTTATATATGTTACTCTATGATTTTTCCAAATTCTTCATTTAAATTACTTCTTCCTTCTATTCTTTCCTGGCAATTTTTTTCCCTTTTATTTTTGATTATACATGTAAATATTTTTCTGTTTTATTTGTCTCTTCGTAGGATATTCCTATGATTTCCCAGGTCAACTCTCCTTTTTTATGTTACAGTAAGTTTTACTTTCATGAGTACTTTTATGAATTTTTTTTCTTTAATTATTGGTAACATGTATTTCTCTAATTTACTTTAAGGTTTTGTTATGTGTTTCAGCTATCAAGTTCATTCAACTATTTTGATTTTTTTGTACCAATTTTTATACTTTTTTGTAATTTTCATTGCTGTGTCATCTTGTGAGTGCTCTCATCTTTTTATTTTTGTACTAGGAATCAAACTCAGGAGATTGTGCTTGTTTATGTTTTTCAAAGCATAAATTATGTTTATTTAAGATTATTGATATTTCCATATTATTAATGTATGATATGGGTCTACTCCTTTAATTCTGATTATAGGTTATGAGTTTTATTGCTCAGGATTTATTTTGCGTGTTTTCTGTCTTTATAGAGATTTTCTTACTTCTTATTTCTTGTGGTTTTTTTTGTTTTTTTTTTTTGGTCCATGAGATCACTTTCCTCACAGTAGTAGATACCTTTTCAAACCTATCGTGGAGATTAGGCAGGTCATTTGGTAGAAGGAAAAGACTGATGTGTCATGTACCTGCACCAAATACACAAAAGGAATGTAATCACTCTAGGTCTCATCATGACCTAAATAATAGTAATAATAGCTACAGTAAAAACGAAAATATGGAAAGGTAATCTAGGGATGGGGAGATGGAGTTAGGTGGGGCAGGGCTGGGGAATGAAAAGGACCACGAATGTAAAGTGGATGTGCCGCAATATGTACTAATAAATGAATATGTACTAATAAATATGTACTAATAAAATAAAGTTAAGTTGAAAAGGCACATCTTTCTTCATGTTTCACTTTGGTGCCTATCTCCTCTTTCCCATCTGTCGTTTTCCTTCTGCCAGCTCCTTATTGTCACAGAGATCTCTTAGTACTCTTACTATGACTTTTTTCGAGTCATATTTTTTTTTTCTATTTGGTGGCATTTGTCTGTTTTTATTATTTGGGGTTAGTTTGGAATAGGGAGTCATGAGCCTCTAGTAGTTCACCTTCTTTTGAGAACTGAAAGTCTATTTTACCAGTAGTTCTGTAATATGTACTAAAATGCTAGTTGCAGGTATCATTTGACTATTAATAATTTACTACACAGTGAAAGGGAATTAGGAACATGGACTTTTTTGCAAAGTGAATTATGAACATGGTTTTTATGATGTTAAATTTTTATTTGTTAATATTTTTAGAACTTATTGTATTAGTATACAACTGTGTGAAAAGACTATTTAATCTCCATTTTGTATATAACATTCTACTCATATGCTTATTAGCTCAAGTTTGTGCACTGTTATTCTGTATACTTGATCTTTTGTGTTTGTCATTTTCTGGGAGTACTTTGATAAAACATACTAGGATATGATGGCAGATTTTTCATTTTCTCTATCAGTTTTTGCTTTATACTTTTGAAAATTACCTTATTGAGTGCTTAAGTATTCACAATTGTTCTATTTCATGAGATGTTACATATTTCTTTTAACCATGTTCTCTTTGAAATATCTTGATATTAATATTTCCAAGATATTTGCATATATACCTATATATCACTATATGCATATACTTTGTATATATAGAGTCCACTGAAAATGTATACACACTTAAGGAAAAGAAAAATAGTGGGATGTTTTTCCAGCTGATCATGTTACTTACCCTCATATGAGAAACTCTAGAGGATGTTGTACATCACAGAACATTGCCAACCTTTGGAGAGGAAACTGCAAACACATTTGCAGCAGCCTCAATGACCAAGGTCACCTGAGCAACCGTTCCCCACACTAATAAATGTCGGTGAGCCCAGGCCCACCACTCTGAGCGCCTCTTACAATTTAGAGACCAAAGGTAACTTGTATTAATCTCATGACATCTCAGTAAACTTGGTATTAAAGTATTTCTACAAGTTTTTCTTTCCCTGAACTGTGTGTACATTTTTTGGTAAGCTCTCTCTTTCTCTCTCTCTATATCTATATCTATATATATATATATATATGTATATGTGTGTGTGTGTGTGTGTGTGTGTGTGTGTGTATGGTGTATCTGTGGTGTATGTGGTGTATCTATCTTTTTCCATGTCTCTATTCTTGCTTGGTTTAGTTTTGTGTGTTTCATGTGTATTGCTTATAAGCAGCATAAAGTTGACATTAATACTGGGTATATGAGAATTCATAATTTTAATAGATGATTCATTCATTTATATTACTGTAAATTCTAACAGTTTTAGTGCAGTTAGTGCATTTTTGACAATTTATTAAGCTTAATGCTTGTTTTCTTTTTCTGTGTATTTCTGCTATTCTTTTTTCTAATATAACATTTGGAAAAAATGTGCTAGTTTGGATCCTTTGAAAATCAGATATCAGAATGGGATTAAAATATTCAATGAATGGGCAAAGAGGAAGGACCTGAGCCAGTACGGAGAGATGGAGAACTTACAGTCCATAACATAAACCTAATAATGTTGAAAGAAAGTGAATATTAGATAGGAGAGTCTCAGGCTGCAGCGAAGTTCTGAGAAAATTTTGGCCAGGCTGATGGGAACCCTAAGGAAAACTGGCTTGTCAAAGTTTTGTTTTTTGCATAAATAGGCTGCTGAGAACCATGACTAGCCTGGGAGCGGAAGGTGGAAGCACAGTGTTAATTAGGGCTGGAGCCAGAAAAGCAGTAGCTGAGGCTTCCCATCAGTTACATAGTTGAAGGTGCAGTTATTCAGCACAGCAGGAGGAGATATGAGATATGATACATATATTTTGTGACCAACCCCAAACAGGAATACAGGTGTCCACATATGTAAGCTAGAACCTGAAATACAGTGTGCACTTCTGAATGCCATTCAACTGAAGCACAATTTTTAAAAAATCGAACACTATAGTAAAAGCTCTTCTATCCTTTACCCCTCTATCTCCTGCGTACAGGCCTAAACATTATGAATTTATTGTTTATTGATAGCATTTAAGAAATACGATTAAAAGACTATGGTACTAGTAGAAGTAGGTTGAGTTAGTCCACAGTTTATGAGCAGATGATACCTTTGTGATAATGATGAACTTCCAAAAGTTATTTGGAGATGTCTTTTATAAAGGAATTCCCAGAACCGGGATGTAGCTCAGTGGCATAAGCACCTGCCTGCCAAGTACAAGGTCCTGAGTTCTATTTCTGATCCTCCTCCCCCAAAAATCTTGCTTTTTCACAAAAAAAAAAAAAAAAAAAAGGAATTCCCAGGCCACGTGTGGTGATGATACACCTGCAATCCCAGCATTCAGGAGGCTTTGGCAGGACAGCGCCATGAGCTGGAGCCCAGGGAAGGCTACACAAGAAAGTTCAAAGCCAGCCTCAACTGCAGGGAGACCCTGCCTCAAAAAACATTTAAACAGGAATTCCCATGAATCCAAAATGGCAAGTTGGCAAGGCAAGGATGCTTTTGTTTAAATGCCCAAGAACATATGTAGTGGTGAAATGGCAGTCTTACTTTCTTTACAGGAAGAATTGAAACCACCATTTTAAATACATCTTTTACTGAAATAGTGCCAAAATTTTTTTCCACTCTAGCCCATGTCGTTTTGCAAATGATTAAGCAATTAATTACTCTTCCATGACTTGCTAAGCTAAATGTCACTTTGATTGAGAGACTGAATTGGTTTGTGCTCTTTTCTCAACCAGATCGTATGTGGTTCTTATAAAAATTGCTCCTTGTGACATTATACTTACCCACTTAGAAAGGTCAGAAAAGCAGAAAACACTTTTGGGGTTTGACACTTTTGGTTTATTGTATCTTTATGCCATCCACCTGTATTTCCATGGAGCTAGAGGATAACTCATGATTCCTGTGATTCCTGTTAGGAAACTCTAAGGAATTACTCTTGTCTGCTAACATGCTCTTTTCTGTTTGTGGATATGTCTGACCCACAAAAGTAGCTTCCACCCATGCATTTCATCTTCTGCCTTGGTTGTTTTCGAAAAGGAGTTTTAATAATGACATTGCATACCTGTACTCAGAGAGGGGCCTTCTTCACTGTGCTGCCGTAAGATATTTAGTTGGAAAGTAGGAACATAGTGTTGCAAACAGCTGGACTCATGACAGCGAAGCCGGAGAGAACAAGTCTGCCAAGAGTGAGGGCGCTTGTGTTCACCAGTGCGAAGGAGGTGACTCTGGCTTTGGGGGACCGTCGCTGAGCACAGGAGTGAGGGGTAATGACAAAGTCGTTGTCACAGCAATAGCCCTCATCCTTGAACTGCTTCATCCACGAGAACAATGTTAGGTGTTCTTAGTCCTGAATTATTTTAGATGACTGACCCGTGGAATAGAAATAAGATCATCTGGTTATCATAAACTCAATAAAGATAACTTTCCAAAGACAATCAGATTACACACCAGTTAGGACTATGTGAGAAAAATGCATATGTGTGCTCGGTCTTATAATGCCATTCGGAGAACACTAGGAGAATATAATATTTGATAAGAATGAAAATGAACACATTGTCATTAAAAATGTGTCCTCCTGTGGCATAGCATTTTAAAAATTCTAAACCAATTCTGCTTAATAGCATCAGAATTATCTTTCTAAAATGTATTTGATTACTCAGTTGCTTAAATATTAACTTTACAAGGTTTTGGTTTTGCATTTGGTCTGGCAGTCTTTATAATAAGACGTCTTTTGCCCAATCTCCCGCTACTCTGCGGATCCTGACCTAGCGTTCTGTCATGCCTTCTGTTTTGCAGTCATGTCAAGTCTTGCATAGCTCATTCTACTGGTTACAAGAAACTTTCATTCTGAATGCTTTTCCCTTATTCCCTTGCAGTGAAAAGTGAAGCGATTGCTTAAATGCGACGTTCTCTTTCAATCCTCCCTGGATCCTCACAATTAGAATTCATTTATCTTGCTCCAGGCTCTCATATAACAATACTTATATTTACATTTGGTACTTATTTCATTTTGACTTGCATTGCAGATAATTTTTACTGCTTTGCCAGTGATTTGAAGCATCTTGTGAGTAGAATTTTTCAGTAATTTATCTTGTGTTCCCAAAGCTTAGCAATAACTAGCATTTATTTATTTGCCATTCTATGGAGTGTGCTATTTGATTGGGATACAGACAGAAGAAGACATGGCTTCCTGCATATGTTATATGCTCTTAAGATATTGATTTGCTTGCATAACAAGTGAAGGCTCTTAGTTCTCTGCTTATCAGCGCCTTCTATTTTCTTAAACAGTGTGCGGATCTAGAAAATCTAGAAACAGAACGAGGGAAGATATTTTAAAATACTGAGAGTATTTGCAAAGAAAATCAGTAGGTTGGACTACGTAAAGACTGGAGAGACTTGCATCACTAATTCTGAGTTTTGTTTCTACTTTTAGCTCTAAATGGCTGAACCACTTGACTGTTTATTTTGTCTATCACACGTAAATATGACAGATTAAGATGGATAGTTTACCTAAACAAGTAACAGATTGGAGGGTTAGAGGCTAGCCATAAATATAATTGAGTGGCAAGAGCTGATGAGAACTACAGTGAAATCAACTTCCGAAATAAAAAAAGAGGGAACACAGTTACTGGAACGTCTTCCAGGATTTACCAATAGAATTTAATGGTTTACAAAGACATGAGGGAGAAGAACATAATAAAAACAGCAGAGCCTAGTGCTGGGGAGTGGGGGCACTTTTTGTTGAGAGATGGAAGAGGAAGAGAACTAGAGAATCCAGACTGACAAATCCAAATAACTGGGTTAGGTTTTGATAGTCTTAAAACTTCAAATCTCAGGGATTACAATAAAGATTTATTTCTTGTTGATACACATATTTGTTACATTGTTGGTAGTACATGTTTTGTTTTGTTTGTTTTTTGCTTCACACTTTCCTTATTCTTGCACAGGTTGACATGTCAGTCACTAACTCAAAAGTTGTAATCACTGAGGCAGAAGGAAATAGCATTTGAGGATATTTTTTCAGCAGAAATCATACACTATTCCTGAAGATAGAAGAGCAACTGTAAATCCATGCCAGGTGCAGCTGTCTCTCCCCCAAGGGCAGGAGTTCCTGTGCATTTCTTCTTCCCTCTTCCCCCTTTTTTCTATCCAAGTTTATTGAGGAATAATTGATGAAAACTGCATGCATGTTAAAGTATAAAATATAATGCTTTGATACAGGCACACACTGAGAAATGATTGCCACAATTGACAAATTATTGCCATTATCAAGTGAATGTTATCTTTTTTGTGTGTGATGAATACTTAAGATCTATTCTCTTAGCAAGTGTCAAGTATATAATACAGTTTTAACTACAGTCATCATGCTATACATTGGATCTCCAGATCTTATTCCAGGTATTTGTACGTTTTGATCAGATATCTGTACCTTTTGACCAATATATATCCAGATATTTGTACCTTTTGACCACTATCTCCACATTTCCCTAGTCCACTGCTTTGCTTTGACTATTTTAGATTTCACACATCAGTGAAATCAAGCAGTATTTGTCCTTCCATACCTGGCTTACTACACTTAGCATGTCTTCTAAGGTTCATCAATATTGCACATAATAGGATTTCTGCCTTTATAAAGCTTGTAGTGCTTCATTATATAAATGCTACACTTCCATGTGGATGGATACAGTTATTTTTGTATGTTGGCTCTTGAAAATAATGCTGCAGTGAACATGGGAGTGTGGGTGTTTCTTTGACATTCTAATTTCATTTCCTTTAGGTGAATACTCAGAAGTGGCATTTCTTGGTCATTTGGTAATTTTACTTCAAGTTTTTGAGAAAATTTCGTGTTGTTTTCTGTGATGGCAGGACTAATTTATCATCCCATTGACTGTGTTAAAGGATTCCCTTCTCTCTACATTTTCAACAACCCCTTATTACTTTTCGTCATTTTGATAAATTGTCATAGTAGTAGGTGTAAAATATCTCATTTGATTTTCACTTTTACTTCCCTGATATGATGGTTAATTTTGGGTGTCAACTTGACCAGATCGAAGGATGCCTGGAGAATTGAGTCAAGAATGTGTCTCTGAAGATTGTTTCAGAGAAGATTGGTGTGCTTATCAGTTGATCTGGGAAAATTCATCCTAAATGTAGGAAGACACCCTTCAATAAATCCAGATAGCACAGGAAGTAGAAGAAAGAGGAAATGAGTTCTCTCATTCTAGCTCTACTCTTTCTTCCTGATCAGGTAGGTCCATTGGTATTTGGTCTATGGCACTTGTAAAATGATGCCAGTGGAGCTCCAAGGACTGAGAGAAAAGCTGCGTCATCGTCCTTCTCATTCTGAGGTTTCTGGCTTCTTGAACTCAGTCAGTACCTTCTTCTCTGACTCTTCAGCTTGAAGATAATAGTCAGTATGGAAATTTTCAGCATTTCTGATCATGTGATTCAATCTGAAATATCCCAGTATAAACATGTGTTCTATTAGTTCTGTACCTCTGTAGATTTGACTAGTGCACCTTATATTAATATGTTAAACATTTTTCGTATCTATGAAATCTATCTATCTGTTGATCATTTGCATGTGTTCTTCTGATAAATGTCCACTGAGGTTCTTCGTCCATATATTAATCAGGTTGTTTTCTAGTTCTTGTAGTATTAAAATTACTTCCATAGTATATTATCATGCGTATGGCTTATAAATGTTTGCTTCTGTGCTGTAAGTTGTAATTCAGTCTGTTGATTGTTTCCTTTGCTATGAAGAAACTTCTTTTGCTGGTGTAGTTGTGCATGTTTTGTTGTTGCCTATGATTTTGATATGATACTCAAAAATCATTTGCAAGGCCAACATTGGCCAGTTTTTCAACCATGTAATTTTGTAGTTTCAAATCTTACATTTAAGAATTTAACCCATCTTGCACTGATGTTTTGTGTGTGATATAAGGCTACAATTTCATTCTTTTCACATAGATATCCAGTTTTCCAGCACTTATTGCAGGAAAATTTTTTCCCCATTGTTTATTTTTGGTACCTTTTTAAAAATTAGAAATGCATGGATTTAGTTCTAGGCCATCTGTTATGTTCCATTGGTCTGTACATTTGTTTTTATGTTAGTATCTATTGTCATAATTACTATAGTTTTGTAGTATATTTTAGAGTCACAAAGTGTGATATCTCTATCTTAGTTCTTTTTTTACTAATATTGCAAATATTCAAAGGATTATTTGGGGTCTTCTTTGTTTCCATACATATTTTAGAATTTTTTTCTATTTCTATAAAGGATGTTAAAGGAATTTCAATGCAGATTGCATTAAGGGCGGGCATAGATTGCTTTGGATTTATAGATATTTCAACAATATTAATTCTCACATTCCATGAGTACCTATTATCTTTCCATTTATTTATGTCCTATTAAATTTCTTTCATCAATGTTTATCAGTTTTTGCTACACAGTCTTTCATGTCTTTAGTTAAATTTGTGTTTTTAGCTTTTTGACACTGTGATAAATGAGATAGGCATCTTAATTTCTTTTTCATGTGTTTCACTATAGTGTATGTAAATATAGCTGATCATTGTATGTTTACTTTGTTACCTTCAGTTTTATTGTATTCACTCATTACTTCTGGCAGTTTTTTGATGAAGTCTTTAGGGCTTCCTATGAATAATGCCATGTCATTTGCATCATATTATAGTGGTAGATCCATACCAGCATTTATAGTAGTACAATTCATAATAGTTAATTCTTTGAAGCAGCATAGAAGATTTAGCTATTATGAATTGTACTAATATATATGTGTGTGTGTGTGTGTGTGTGTGTGTATATATATATATATCCATCAACAGGTGAAAGGATAAAGTGTGGTGTTTATTGATATTGGAGTACTGTCCTGCCAAAAAGAAGTATGAATCTGAGTTATTTGTAGAAAGATGGGTACACTCTAAGACCATAATATTAAGTAGAACAAATCAGTACACAAGTTTAAATATCACATGTTTTCTCTTATATTTCCTTCTTAGAACTGCTTTTTCTGTATTCCTTAAAATTTGGTATGCTGTGCATCCATTTTCATTTGTTTAAAGATATTTTTATGTTCCTTTCAATCCCTTTAACCCATTGGTTGTTTGGGAGTGTGTGGTTTAATTTCCACATTGTCTTAATTACTTCCTCCTTGATGGGAGAAAATAACTGATACACTAATTAAAGGAGGAAAGGTTTATTGCAGCTCACAGTTTGTAGAGGTTTCAGCCAATGGTCAGCTGGCTTCAGCACAGGGCAGCATGGCAGAAAGACATGGTAGAAGAGAAACAGTTCATGGTGTGACAGGCAAAAAGTAGCAAAGCCATGAAACAAGGCTTGCTTTCCCTTTTATCCCATCCAGGCTACAAACCTTTGGGGTGATGCCACCCATATCTGGTGTGAGTTCCCATTATCCACACCCAGAACTATGCTAAACCAATCACTGGACTAATTTAGTACCAAACACCATTAATCCCAGTGTCATGCACCCTAGATCCAGCCAGCTCTGAAAAGCCTCACTTATGAGTACATGAGGATTTAAGGGGACATTTAGCCACAACACACATATCTGTGCATTTTATAGTTTTCCTCTAGTGATTTCTATACTATTGAGTTCAGAAAAGATATTTGATATGATTTCAATCTTCTTAAATGTATTAAGATTTATTTTGTGGGTCAATATATATCTTGGATTATGCTTCATGTATGTTTGAGAATAATGTGTATTTATTGGTGTTCAATGGAACGGAATGTCCTGTATGTTCCTGAAGTCCAATAAGAATATGGATATATTAATTAGTTTTGTGCTACTTTAATAAAATACACGTGACCATTAACTTACAAAGAAAAAGTGTTTATTTGGCTTATACTTCTGGAGTTTCCCATGTAAGATAGGGCAGTGCTATTGCTTAGGCCTCTCACAACAGTGGCATCCAGGGTGGGGAAAACTGCTAATATCATGATCTGGGAGGCACGAGGCAGGGAGGAGATAGACACAGAGAGGCAGAGACACACACATACACACAGACAGAGTATGAGACAGAGAAAAAGACAGAGAGACTGGCTGGGTTCCCACAACCACCTACGGGGACTTGCCCTCAATGACCTGAAAACCTTTCACAAAGTGCTGTCTCCCAATGGTTCAACTACCTCCTGATACCTTGGGGACCAAGTCTCTAACATGACCTTTAAGGATCAGTCACTAAACTATCGTAACAGGTTATTCAAGTCTGCTCTTTCCTTACTGATCTTCTTTTTCTAAAAGACCCATCTTTTGTTGAAAGTGGGGTGTGATGGTTGATGTCTATTATTATTATTATTAATTATTATTATTATTGTTGTATTGCTGTCAATTTCTCTCTTCAGAGAGTATTTGCTTTATGTATGTATATGTTCCGATATGTTTCCATCTTGAATAAATATATATTTACAAATGCTATATCCTTTTGATTAAAAGGACTCTTTTGCTATTAAATAATCAGCTTTTTAAAGCAGTTCTTGAATTTTTTCTGATGTAAGTCTGGCCATACTTGCCATTTTAGGTGACACTTACCTGGACTATCTTTTGTACCCTTCTACTTGTAGCTGGTGTCTTTAAAGCTGAAGTGAGTCTCTTGCAGGCAGTACAGTGTTGTACCTTGATTTTTATTAAAATAAGTTCTGACCCTTTGTGTCTTTTAATTGGAAAGTCAAATCCATTGCATTCAAAGTAATTATTGATTGTTAGGTACTTATTATTCCAATATCTTTTCTATTTTATACTTTGTTTATTTCTTCTCTTGCTGCCTTTCTCTGTGATTTAATAATTATTTTCAGTGGTATTGTTTGATTCCTTTCTTATTCCCTTTTTGCACCTACTTGAGGGTTTTCTTGTGGTTATCATGACGCATATAAAATATTACAATTATTGTTGTCTCTTCTATGCTGATAGTAAGTTAGCTCCAATTACATAGAAAGACTATACTTTTATTTCTCTACTTCCTACAAGCTGCTATTGATATTATAATGTCAAGGCAGGGGTCAAGAGACCTAGGGGTCTCTCACGATGTGACCCCTGTTCTTTGGGTTCATGCCCTTACCCTGGTGAGGAATGCAAGCATTGATTCTTTGAAGTATTTCCTGTGCAGTTTGAATTTTGTTCTAGAAGTTTCTGCCCATATCTGTGTCTTTGAGATTTTTACCTACTTTCTCTTCCAGGAGATTTGGTGTTTCTATTTTAATATTTACATCTTTCATCAATTTTTGACTTTAGGTGAGTGCATGGTGAAAGATATGGGTCTAGTTTTAGTCTTTGACATGTGGAAAACCAGTTTTTCCAGCACCATTTATTAAAGAGACTATCTGTCCTCCAGTGAACGTTTTTGGTTCCTTCGTCAAAAGGTATCCAAGTGTGTTTGGGATTGTATCTGTAACTTTTAATCTGTTTCAGTGATCCTCATGTCTTTTTTCTTGCCAGTACCATGCTGATTTTATCATAGTAGCTTTGTAGTATAATTTCAGGTCAGGGATTATGATGCTCCCTGACTTGTCTTTGTTGCCCAGAATTGCTTTTGCTCTTCTGGCTCCAGATGAATTTTAGGACTGTTCTTTCTAGTTCTATGAGGTATGCTAATGGTAATTTGATTGGAATTGTATTAAATCTGTGCAGCAGTTTTGGGGGTATGGTCATTTTCACAATTTTGGTTCTTCCTATCCAAGAGCAAGGGATGTCTTTTCATTTTCCGATACCCTGTTTGATCTCCTTTTTCAGAGTACTATAATTTTCAATTAATAGATCTTTTATGTTCTTTGTTAGATTGATTCCTAAGTATTTCATTTTTCTCTATTTTATTATTTTATGTTGATACTTGCCAGTTTCTTATGATATATAGCTTTACTGCTAATACTTAGGTTTTGCTAGAGGATATGTTCTTCAGGCATGTCTTTTAGATGTAAATGGTTTCTTATTGCTATCCCAAGACCCTACCTTCCCAATTTGTAAAGGATGAAAGATTATTATTTGGCTCAGCTCCTAGTCTTTGGTATTAGGCTGTGGTGATGATTATAACCTCATAAAATCACAGTGTTATCATACAGGGGAGAAAAACTGTTCATAACATGCATGACGTCCTGGATAAAGTAGTACAGTTAGTAATAACAATAGTATCAAGTACAGGTTAACTACTGATAACCTATGGTAACCATTAATCTGTTACCTCTGAGCATAAGAGTAAACTCTAGAATTATAACAAAATCAAACATCCTGTGCAGTTGTATGCAGTGATTTTCTCCTTAGGCAGGTGATTTTTACCCTTCTGTCAGGAGCAAAGTGGTTAAGATGTGAATGGGATAGGCCAACGTGACGAGTGAGGTCAAATATAGCAGAGTCTGGGCTTGAGATTAAAGGACGGCCACCCAAGTTTTGGGAAACTGGAGGACACAGGAGGGAAAGAATAAAATAGAATACAAAGGAGTAGTCAGAAAGGGCAGAGACAATGTATACTGACTTGAAAGTTTAAATTGAAGAAGTAGTTCAGGAAAGAGAGAAAGTGAGTCTATAGAAGAGAATGAAAAAAGTAAGAAACCTAAACATTGAAAAAAGAAGGGAAAAAGAGAAAGAGATTGAAAGCAAACCAAAGAAAAAGGAGATGAGAGAAAGAGGGGAGAGAAAAAAGAAAAACTCCAAATACACCCACAGGTGTAAACATCATATTGTATCCCGTGTAAGAACATGAAAGAACATATAAAACCCAAAATGTGCAATAGGCAGTACCAAAGGGAAAGAAATTGCTCAAAAGAAGGAACAACTGGGATACAACTGGGATGAGGGAAAGAAGAAAAAGAAAGTACTATGGATATATATGTATATATATATATATATATATATATATAATTTATTTATATATATCTGGCATAACTGTACTGATGAAGTCTGGTGGTTTATTGAGGGGAAGAGTTAATGCTTAAATTTTAAAATATATTTTGACCAATTTTGCATGCTTATATCTGGTAATCTGAGCAATTTATGTGAAGACAACAATATGCAGTGTAATAACCATTCGTGAATTCCTACAATCCTGTCTGGTGAAACTATGTATTGTCTCTAATGTTCTTTCAAATTATTATTTTCTTATTGCTATTAATGGTTTGATCAATCTTCTATTCTTACATCTGGTAATGTGAGCAACTTCGTTGAATATAACAATATGTAATACAACAGCCACTGTTAATTTCTGTGATTTAGTTTGAAATTCTGTATCATTTTTACTGTCCTTGCTTTGTTTTATTTGTATTTTGCTATTGTTCTTTTTTTGGTTTTTACTATTCCGTTTAAAAAAAAAAAAACCCTCCAAATACAAAAATAACTACCAAATACGAAGAAAACAAGATAACACCCAACCAGACAGGAGAGGGATATCCAATCAGGCTAAAAAGGCAGACTGATAGTAATAAAATACTTCTGGTAATCCCAGAAATATGTTGGACATGGAGCTGATCTTGGCCTCTGGATGTGGGGCCTAGGACTGGACTTCTGTTGATGGAGCTCTCTGGAGGCCAGTTGCTGGCTCTTCGATGCTGCTTCTGACACTTCAGCATTGCTGGTCTCACTACTCTGCCCTCCAAAGGCATGTGCGTGCCGCTGCACCTGGGACCCAGCTGTTGTCCTGGGTCTCAGGTGTTGGGGTTCCTGTCAGTCTACTCTACAAAGGCTTGTGTCCTTACACTCCTCTCGATGACTCTTCCTTCCCAGAGATGATGGAGAAAGTGCCTATCGTGGACTCTCACTCCTCTTGCAGGCCCTGCTGTCCCAGAGAGAATTGTTTGTAATTTTTAAATTACATTTTCAATTTCATTGGCTGATATTGGCTTTATTCTCATTTATATCTCATTTAGAATTTTTATATATTCTTATGTAGCTTTGGCAATTCAATTGTGTCTAGGAATCTGTCCATTTCTTCTGTGTTTCCCATCTTATTAGAATGTAGGTTCTCATAGTAGGTATTGATAATCTTCTGGATTTCTGTAGGATCTGTTGTTATTTTCCCCCTTTTCATTCTTAATTGCTTGAATTTATGTTTTTTTCCTTCTTTTTGATGAGGTTAGCTAATGGTTTACCAATTTTGTTTATTTTTTCAAAGAACAAATTCTTTGATTCACTGATTTTTTGTATTGTTTTCTTAGTCTCAATTTCATTAATTTCCGCTCTTTTCTTTATAATTTTTCTCCCCCACATGAACTTTGGGTTTGATTTGTTCTTTTTTTCTAGAAGTTTAAGGTTCAACATTAGGTTATTGGAACTTTTTCTGTTTTCTTGATGTGAGAGTTCATCACTATAAATTTCCCTTGTAGCAATACTTTCATTGTGTCCTGTAAGTTTTGGTATGTTGTATCGGCATTATTGTATAATTATATATAGTGTTTAATTTCCTCTTTACTTTCCTCTGTGATCATCGGTTGTTCAGAGAGTACTGTTTAATTTTCATTTGTTTTTGTAGTTTTTGTGATTTCTTTTGTCATCGATTTCCAGTTTCATTGTGGTGCTGTAAGATGGGATAATTCAATTCCTCTACATTTATTGAAGTATGTTTTGTGGACTAATGTCTGGTCTATTTTGGAGAAGGTCCCTTGTGCAGCTGAGAAGAATGTATATTCTGATGTTTTGCAGTGGAAATCTGTAGACATCTACAAAGTCCATTTGTTCACAGGCTTGATTTATTTGTGATATTTCTTTGTTGATTTTTTTTGTCTAATTGATATATCTATTTATGAGAGTGGAGTATTAAGGTCCTCCACTATAAGTGTGTTAGTGCTTATTTGATTTTTCCTGTCTATTAATTTTTTTTTATGATGTTAGGTGCACCAACGTTTGGGGCATATATATTTATGATTGTTATCTTTTTTCCTTGGAGTTTTCCCTTAACAAGTATGTAGTGAATTCTTTGTCTCTTTTGATCAGTTTTGGCTTAAATTCTATATTTTATGCAAATATAATTGCTATCCCTGCTTTTTTCTGTGTTCCTATGGCATGGAGAATTGTTTTCCATCCATTGACTTTTGGTCTATGAATTTCTTTTTGTGTTAAATGTGTTTCTTTAATGAAGCATATTGTTGGATCTTGCTTCTTGATCCATTCTGTCAGCCTGTTTCTTTCAACTGGTGACTTGAGGGCATTTACACTGATGGTTATAACTAATGTATATTGTTTTATCTTTTACATGTTATTTTCCTGTTTTTGTTTCCTGCCTTTCTCCTCTGTTTAATTGCTTGCCTTGCCTGTCAGCTTCTTTCTATTGGTGTTTATGGTTTTCTGATCTTTGTTATCTCTTTCTAAAAATACTTCAGAGCCTTTTAAATAGCTGGTTTCATGGTCATAAATTTCCTTGGTTGTTCTTTGTCATGAAAGTACCTTATTTCTCTGTTGATTTTGAAAGATAGTTTGATGGGGTATATCTGAGTTGAAGATTGTTTTCTTTTAGGATTTGAAGTGCCTCATCCTAAGTTCTCCTTGATTTCAGGGTTTGTATTGAGAAGTCTGTGGTTCTGATGGGTTTTCCTTTATAGGTGATTTGCTTTCTTTCTCTAAGTGCTTTTAATATTTTGTTCTTGTGTTGAATTTCTGGAATCTTGATTATTATGTGCCTTACTCTAGATTTATTTTTGTTTTGGCTATTTTCCGTTCTGTATGCTCCTTTTATTTGAATGTCTCATTCTTTATCTATGTTAGGAAATTTTTCTGCCATTGTTTCTTAAAGAGTTTTTTTTAATGTCTTTTGCCCTATCTCCTGCTTTCTCACTGACTCCAAGCAATCTTATGCTGTTCTTCTTTGCTTCATCTTATAGCTGTTGGATTGATTTTTCAAGGTCTCTTGCTATTTTAAGATATCTTTCTTTTCATGGTCACTAAACACACGATCTTGTATTCTAGATCTGATATTCTATCCTCTTTCATTTAATTTGTTATGTATACTTTCAGTGGAGTTTTTAATCTCCTGGACTTCTGTTTGAATCTGTTTCATGGATTCTATTTCTTTCTTATGTTGGGCATTCATGGTTTCCATCATTTTCCTGACCTCCTCTGTTTTTTGTCTGTGTCTGCTTTGATGTAGTTCATTTTGATCATCATTTCTTTTTGCGTCTTAGAAATTATTTTTTATATAACTTCTTTAATTTGTTTTTTCACTTCTGTTGCTATCATTTCAGAATGTTTTAGGGGTTGGCTTCTGATTTCCTCTATCTTATTGTGCTCTGGACTTGTTCTGGGTGAGATAGAGGTCTGGGGATGCATTCTGCTTCTGTGTCATGTCATTTTCTGTTTTCTAAGTTTTGTATTATTTTGTTTTCTGTTTTGATGCTTATAGATTTTTTATAATTTGACTAGTGTTAAGCCTTCCCTAGGAAACAGCTTTTCCTCAGGGATGTCTTCTAAATGTAGGTGGTTCTTGGTCTTTGTGTCTATTTAAAGAACCTATCTTTCCAAGGTGCTGAGGATAAAAAGTTGTTACCTATTTGGCTCAGCACTCAGTCCTTTGGAACTAGATTATGGTGATAGTAATGATCCCATGTAATCACAGTATTATCCATACATGAGAAAAAACCTGATTACAGGTATGATATCCTGGCTAGAGTAGTACTGTTAGCAATAACAGTAGTGTTGGGTACAGCCTGGCTACTGACAAACTGTGGTATCTATTAGCCTGATACTTTTAACCATAGGTACAAATCCCACAGTTATATAACAGAATCCATCACACACCAGGAACGTGCATGCAATAATTTTCCCTTTGGTGGAGTGATTTTACCCTATTGTAGGGGGATTAAGAGGGATGGGGCAAGTCAGAGAAATGAATAAGATCCAGTATAGTAGGCGCAAAGCCAGAGGGCACAGGATGATCTCCCAAGCTTTGGGAACCTGGAGGACAGAGAAGGGAAAGAATGGAAGCGGAAGCAGAGGAGTATTGATGCGAACCAGGCAGAGAAGAGACAATGTTTATTCACATGAAAGTGTCATAAAATTGAGCAAAACAGTTGGCGAAACAGAGAAGACAAGTAGGTGAAAACAAAGGGGAAGGTAATAAATCAAAGAATGAGAAAAGAAAAAGAAAAAGATGAAAAAGAGACTGAAACTGCAAAACAAAAATAACCCTAAAAACTAAAACAAGACCAAATTAAACTTAACAAAAAAGGCCTCAACTGGACAGAGAAAGGAAAGCCAATCAAACAAACATAGAAAAATAAATGCTGGGTGTGGTGACATATGCCTATAATCCCAACACTGGGGAAGCTGAGGCAGGAAGATCTTTGTGAGTTCGAGACCAGCCTGGGCTACAAAGTGAGCTCAGGGCCAGCCTGAACTGCATAGTGAGATCCTTTCTCAAAAAGATGAAAAAAAGCAAAACAAAACAAAAATAAATGAAATAAAATTCCTATGGTGTTCACAATTCTGTGGTAGGTCCAAGTCTGATCTCAGAAATGTGTTGTGTACTTCAGTCAATTTTGCATTGTGATTTGTGCTGAATATAGGGCTGATCTTGGCCTCCAGATGTGGGGGCTGGGGTGGTGTTCTGTTGGAGTTCTCCCCAACCCTTTGTTATATATGTTATATAAAAGAAAGGCAGCCCCACCTACCCCCTTCTATCCCACCTGTCTGTGTGCCAAAGCACAGTGTGGTTTATCTGAGTTATCAGTTGCTGGTGTGTGTGTTCATGTCTGAGCCTTGATGGATCACCAGGGGTTCCCACCTGGGGCACTCTGGCCCATTGTGTGTGCCTCTGCCACTGCTGGTGCCTTGGTGGATCACTGTGGGTCCACTACTTGGGATAGTCTGGGTTGCATGCGTACACTCTGCCACTACTGTCACAGGTACCTTTGTCTGATAAATGTTAAATAAGAAAGACGCAACAAAATATCTGATGATTGGGGAAGCCATGATTGAAACCTGCAAAATTTTACAAATATAAAACATCTTTTTCAATATAGAGACAGTTTGCAAAAGCAATTTTTTTTTGAATTGGGAATCGAACTCAGGACCTTGTGCTTGCCAGGCAGGCACTGTGCCACTGAGCTATATCCTCGGCCTCAAAATAAATTTTCTTTCTGGATATGTCAGTTGTATACTGTCATATATAATTTTTTAATAGAAGATTTTTCTCACTTGCATTAAAGTTTACATATTGTAAGATCTGGGCCTTTGCCATACTTACCCATATTCTGATGATTTAGAAATCAATATCCTTCATCTTTCTCTCAACAGCCACTGGGTTTTTGATACAGTGTTTGACTAAAAAGAATAACCAGGTAACGAGAACTTAATTGTGCCTGGGATGATTTCTTAAGCATGGAGGATTGATTTAGAAAAATTGTGGACTTTTGTCATTGCTGATAATTTCTATGTTTTAATTAACTCTCAACTTCTCAAGGTGTCAAGGACAGTAGGGGACTGACACAACCATATTCAAGTTCTTGGAGATTGAAGGAACAGTAATCCGTTCCCGGCAAAAACTGCGAGAGGGATTTCTGAATCTACCCATTAATCAAGAATTTCTTTGGTTGAGACTGAATGGAATAAGAATTTGGGTAGCCCTTTAATTTCTTTCCATGTTCTTCCATAATGACCTTTTAGACATTAATATATGAACTTGGGATTTCAATTTAATTGCAAATTTAATCACTGAATTCTAATTTCTTTCAGGAAGTGGTTTGTATTTGAAGTTGGGACACCTCAATTATGCTATTCCTGGAATAGCTCTGTCAGGTCTTTGGAGTTTATTATCAGACAGCTGATAGATGATGTCAGACAGCAGGACTAGAAATAATTTAGGATAAGAAATAGAGTGGAGTGTAAACTTTCAGTATTAATACCTGAGTGAGTAGCTCTGAGGTTAATTCAGTTAACATATGGTTCTGAAATATCTCAGTGTCTTCTGAGAGAAAACTTTACCCCGCTGAACCGTAGCTCAGGGATGATGAGTAAGTGGTCTTACCGGTGAAAGAGCGCTCTGATGAACTGCTGGTTTCCAGCTGAGGCCGTGAGGGAGGGATGTCCTCTCTCCCTGGTTACACACGAGAAAACTGGGTAAGCCCGAAGGTAAAGACAAGGAACAGGTTGGGGAGATTACTTATTCTGCATTACTGATGTCTCCTGTCTCATGGAGGGATGTCCTTCATTTCTGTGCTCCAGCGCTACCCATGTAAAGAACATGGACAGACCCTCACTGGTGAATGTGGGAAAGAGAACAGGGTGTATTTGGCACACACTTTCCTCTAAAATTTTTCTCTCCATGGAGAGATTTGGCATGTTCTTTGTGAAATGAAGCAATGACTGTCATTACTTACTGCTGCTAGTGACTGGAGGGTAAGTATCTCATTTTGGGCAGCAGAGGTTTAGAAAGGTTTTTGTTCTCAAAACTAGCTATTCCAACTGAGTTTAATCTGTAATATTTATGCATCTTTTAAATCTCTTTTTCCTAACATTTTTGTTCTTAATGGGCTTATAGCTGGCACAGAAGAGCATATCATTTATTAGCTTCCATCAAACCTAAGCAAGCTCCATCTTACTCTGAAAAGCAATGTAGTTTGTAGTGAATTGGTTGGTAGACACTGTGAATGTTTAAGTGGAACTGATTTGTGAATATGTAGTTTTTAGGAACATCTTCAAATGTTGTTTCCATTTACAAAGATTTTTCAGAGACATTATAAATTCTTGGTTTGAGCAAACAAAGTTTGATCCCTAAGGAAAATTTATTTATTTTAAGAAAATTATTAACACCCGTTTGTAGTACATAATGATTGCATTTATAATGTGACACATCTTAGTTCTTTCTATATCTTCTTTCCCTCTCTTCCCTCGCCACTCCTCCCATCTCTTAGTCCTGTTTTCAAAAGGAAGTTTAAAAGTCAGACAGCTGTGCAGAATGAAAGCCTGAGGATGGTCTTGATGAAAGCAGGTTTGGGAGAAAGGAAACATCTTCAAAGGGACGTTTAGCATGTAACTGTGAAGTGCTAGTGAACAGTAGGAAACATCAGCTTTTGGAGAGAGAATTTGAATGTGGACATATACAAGTGTCTATTTCTGTTGTGTAGGGCAGGTGGGTGGGTGGATATTTATGTATGTAGCAGTGAGCATGCATGTGCCTAAGAGTGGGAGAGAGTGTGTATGTGTGAAGTGTTTTGGGGTACATGTAGTTGTGTGTCGGGGTATGTGTAGGTTTGTGGGTGAATGTGCATTTGTCTAAGTGGTTGCATGTGTCTGTGTGTGTGCGTGTGTATTGGGTATGTCTAGGTGCATGTGTGGATAGGAGTGAAAGATATAAAATGCACAGCACAAAAGGCAGATGAAACCAGAAGCTCCCACAGAGTGACAGAAGCCCACTTAGTGAATATCATGATATACTGTGGGGAGATATGAAACAAGTGTTAATTTTTCAAAAAATTAAAAGTTTTAGGAAGTTAAAATTTTACTTGTAAGGTTCATATTTTGCTTAATTAGTACATTTTAGCTTAAAGAAGCCCCCTGTGAGCTTGTGAGAAGTCTTTCTGTACACAAGACATCAGTTCTAGAGAACCTCATGCATAAGTATACAGTTTCTATGTGCACTGTACAATTTTTCCTGGCAAGGATGCGAGTCAGGGAAATCCAGCTCTGTTTGTTTAAGACTTATGCCCTCTAACTAGCAAGGACTTTCTTTTCTAATTTGCCAGTGCTCTGAGGTCCTAAATAGCATAGCAGGTTGGGGTTTTTAGAGTTGATTTTTCTATGTATGGCTTCAGTGCAAACCTATCACTCTGGAGCATTTCTGATCATTTGTGTACCATATCTTTTGCTGTGGAAGAAAAAGTTTATCAGTCAAGAAAATTACAGGTTGATTTGGGGTCTAAGAAAGTTGGAAAAGCTTGTCTACAAGTATTTCAGAAGCCTAGGGCAATATTTGTCTTTTGTTCTGGAAAAATCTATGGGTTGTCTTTGATTCTTTCCATAGCGCTTATGAGTTTTTTGCTATATATATGTACATATATAGATAGATAGGCTACATGGATAGAATATATATATATATATATATATATATATATATATATATATAATCTATCTATATCTATCTATCATCCATCTATCTATCCATATTCTAGTTCTCCCCAGATACATTCATTTTATTTAATAATGACCTTGGTTCTATGCACTTTGAGAAGGAATTTTTGAAAAATACAAAATTCAGAGACCCAGGAATGGATTTCCAGTGTTCCACAGAATCTTCACTAGGACACGGTATGAGAAAGTGGTGGTGGTAGGGGATGTCTTGTCAATTCCTTGTGACAACTTTGATTTTTTCCCTCTACAAGGTATACAGATTTCTCATACATTTGAAGAAATGTGAAGGCTTGGAAAGACAGCTACTGATCTTTCTCCCTCAACACAGCGGACTGTGGATAGGAGTTTAGTGCAAGGCTGTGGAGCAGATAATAAATGTGAAAACTACTCCATGTGTTTTGAAATGTGTCAAAGCAAGACCAAGTGTTTTGAAGTTGTGAATACAGAGAATTAGCACCGTAGGACGTCTAAAAGGAAGACGGCATTTGAAAGACGGGCGGGAGTGCAGTGGCTCATCCTAAGGCGGTGTTTACCTTTGCCAGCTTCCCCAGTGTGCTGAGTCTAGGGCAAGCAAGTTTCTCCAGCTTCGTTTATCCTTTTACAGCACATTAATAAAGTGATTCACTTGTTTGTCAGCACTTTTTACTCTTTAAAGCCTGATATTAACATCCATCACACCCACCAAGCTATACAGAATAATAAATGTACCTTTCTCCAAATCTAACTGTGGCTGATTCATGCAGCCCCTTTTAATTTACTTCACATAGATGATGCATTTTAACTTCTTTCTAGGACCAGATTTTTGCACGCCTAGGCAGTTATGTGAAGGGCACAGGCTGTTTCTTTCACTAACTTCCACGTGTCACCTTCCCCCAGACTGTTACATCACTGATGGATTAATTTCTGTCACAAACAATGTATATGTCCATACAGAGGGACTACAGAGATGGGATACAGTTTGGCAAGGTGAAGATATTCTATACAAACGAGGGCAGGTTTTGGGCCTCCACTCTGTTAATTGCCACCAGTCTGTCCTTGAGAAACTAATTTAAATCTACTGACTCAGTTTCCTTATCTTTAAGTATATAATAATGATGCCTAATTTTTAGTCTCATTGTGAGGATAGGCTAATATATGAGAATTATATTAATTGTCTAGCTCAATATTTAGTACCAACATGGCACGTGGTATATAATTAGATTGTTAGAAATGTTACGTCTTGTCTGTAAACTTGGAAATTACAAAGCATCTTATAATAAACTTGGTGATATGATAGTCCTAAATTTTTATCTGAAGCTTACAATGCTGGATAAGATCTTCTATTCTGTGTCCTTTGTTGCCTTAGTAATTCTGTTATTTTAGCTTAAACAAATATTAAGCTTACTGTAGACTAATTTAGAAGTGTAATTTAGACTAACTTATACCAGGTAATGAATAGCTATCTTCTCAGCCAATCTATTTTATGTTGAGGTTTGGTTTCAAGGACGTGAATCTGATTATGTTGTAAATCAAATCTGAAGGATATCAAATAATCTATAAAGCTAGAAGTAAAATTAGTTCCTTATTTTTAAGGTGGAGACTTTTCAAATATTAACATGAGTTTCAGTCAGACCCAAAGCATTGCATGAGGAGGATATACAGTATTCTGTGGAGTTTCAGTTAACATAACTTTGCTATGCCAGTTCTACAGACGGGAGTGACTCGGAAGAAGTTACAGAAGCTTAAACCTGGAAACGTAGTGGAATCTCTCACCTAGCCATAGTTTACATAAGAAACAAAAGACCACCTAAGAGCGACTTTCTTCAGCTTCAGTTCAGTGGACAGTGCTACCCTGTATCATATATGTAGTTTTATCTTTTCATGTACCAATTCTTCCTCCATATTTATTTATCAAGAAAAGTGAACAAGACTTACTTGGTCAAAGTAACATTTTTGAATATGTACCACTGTTAAGTTCTGGGGTAGCTATTTTCTTCTTCCTCCTTCTCCTCCTGCATATTCCCTTCTGCCTCTTATAACTCCACCTTCTTTCTTTTAAAAAATAAAATAGTTTTATCTAATGTTATGAGAATTACCAAAAACCTTAAAATTAGAATAATGTGGCTATTTCTCACTTGGCACATTAGTAATGAGCAAATAACAGCATGGGAATGAGGTATTCCTCGAATTAAAATTTGGTACCTGGCCTTTTTATACCATCTAAGAGTCGCCAGGGGTTTCTCCCAAATGAGTATTGGTTTTCATGTATGCTGTGCTCATCATTGGATTTTGATGACTAATAATGACTAGGAGGTAGTTTCTTTTTAAGTAGGTGAAATAACTTGCTAGTGTCAGCATCAAATGTTATTTTAAAAGTAACTTCTGTGAATTTTAAATATTTTTATCTTATGCATAAAACAATATTTGTATTTACATGTTGTGAGGGCAGTAGCAGGAGTTATGGTCAGAGGCTCTGCACCATAAACTCCACCCACATGCTTCTGTAAATGAGAATGTATTTTTGAACTTGTAGGTCCTTCTTTTTCCAGTCCACCTGCCTGCCTGCTGATTCTCTCCATTATTTGTTTTAGATTTTGCTCTGTACAGGCTTAATACCTTGTATTGGAGAGATATGAAATAGTCAAGGTAGTTTTAGGAATATACTGTTTTATTTTATAAAATAGTCTTCTGCACAATGTAGGTTTATAAAAAATACTTAAGCATTTTAGAAGTATTTACTTGTAAACAAATATGTAATGTTTGTAGATCTTTACTAGCCAAAGTTTTAAAACTCATTACTAAAAGGGAATGTAAACATGTTTTAAGGGACTTGGTTAATCTAAACTTTTCTAAGTTTTTTTGTCCTGGTAACTAAGTGATATTTTTCAATATAAGGAGTTATAATTTTAAGAGTGTTAGCTAGAACTCATGTCGTTCCTTAGGGTTTAATAATGCTAAATCTCTGTTTTGGTAATTTTTCTTTTAAATATATGAGTCAATCTATTAGGAAGGGCATGTGAGCGTGTTCTGTGTCTTCAAATTTTGTCTTCTTAACGTTAACACTATCTAAAATACCCCTGTGTAATTTCTGAAATTTACATACTCTAGATTTAAAATAAATTAAGCACACCTATTCTGACCCTAGAAATTAATCAAAATTCAGTGCTGAAACTTTTCTTTCTTTTGGGAAAATTCAAAAAGAAAGTAAAAAAAAGAATTGAATGTATGTGAACACACAACTTTTTTTCCTCAAGACTTGCTGAGAACTTATTTCAGACTGCCCTACTGTGGAATTAAATTAAGTTAAGCAGACTTCTTTGGAACACCAAAGAATTCCACAAAATGGTAGCACAAATCTAAAAGCTAAACTAATTTGTTCTGGTAAGGATGTATCTTAGGTTATATACTACATTTTATATACTCCGCCAGAACAGAAGCACCTTTTAATGTTCGTCTTTATCCTGTAACACAAACATGTCTTTGCTGCTTCCAGAAATGCCTGATTCATTGTTTTCTACTTTTACATTCCCCAGACGCCTACTTAACACCGTCGTCTCTCCTTTACCTGTGCACAACAGTGGCTGCGCACTTCTGTGTGTTTTGCACTCTTCTGTGCATCCTGGCGTGCTTTCTTTAGTGTTCTGGGCTCCTGTATGGGACATGTCTGGAACACTGGAGAGCTGATACTCCCGTTAGTGTCCACCTGTCAGTGAGGAAGGGATGGTGCACCATAAATCGCTTACTATTTTTTCCACTCTTTTTTCTTTAGGCGCCACAACTCTGAGGAGTGACCTATTAATTGAAAATCCCCAGTGGGACTGAGCCCCATCACCCACAGTGATCATCGGTGCACTATCTTAATCTATATTAATTTCTTCCATTTCCTTCTGGTCTTGTTGGAATCAGCTGCTTAATAAACCGCTTGCATTCAAATCTTATCTTGAGATCTGTTTCTAGGGCCAATCAGTTTATGTCACGTTTTTAAATTGGTTACTGCTGAGAATGTTTAGTAATGATAGCCAAGATCCACACTGAATTGAAAATAAATACTCACTCTAGATTAATAGTGCCGGTTTGAAGTAGTTAGATATGTTATGATTTGCCAGATTGATATCAAACAGTTCTTTTTTTGTATTCTACAATTAAAATTATTTTAGCCTAGTTTGCTACTTTGCAGCTCCAGATGTTAGGGTGATTAGGATTTCTGCATATTCATGCCTTTAGTCTCTTTTGGACAAAGTAAATGATGAGTTTGACTTAAACCCTCAACACAGCCCATGCACACACAATGGATACATTCCTTAACACTGGGAAACATTTTGTAGAGTTAATTGAATACTGTTTTCTATTTTGAAAATTTTGATACTCTATAATTTTGTAAGGAGTATAGACTGATGATGCTTTTAGCTCCTAATTCACACAATTGAAGCTCTGATATTGTGGTATTTCTTGTTTGGTACTGTAACTGTCAGCCAGGTGTAACTCAGATGAACATAGCATTAATTTATATGACTTATCTTGGTCAGAAAACCCATTTCCACTTAATAACAAATACCAATCAGTGTCCACCACAAAGTAAACTATTTGATATTTGCCAGTCTAACATACTTCTGCTGTTGTTGTTGTTATTGTTTTGTATGTGAGTGTGTGTGCTCAGTCTTTCAGGATACTCTTTCCTGCATTCTGCCTCTTCCCTTCTCTCTGAGTGGCTCCCTGATACCAGATAAACATCAGGTGACACTGTGATGATATGTGGAAAAGTGTTTGGGTCGCACATGGGCTCTGCTGGATTTTAGGTTAGGATTTGGCACTGTCTTAACCTTTTTTGTGTCACTGGGACAAAGTACCGGACACCTACAACTTAAAGGAGCAGAGGGTTATTTTGGTTCTCAGTTTTAGTTTGTAGTTGGCTGCTCCAAGGCAGGAAGGAATGGTAGAAAGGTCTGGTGGAGAAAAACTTCTCATATAGTGGCCAGGAAGCCAAGAGAGAAGAGGGAGATACCCTTGTGCAGCTCAGGCCCTAGGGAACTGGACTCTTCCAGCCAAGCTCAACCTCTGAACAGCACATTTAGCTTCCACACACTTGAGGAGGCACTTTAGGTCTAAACCATAAGACCCAGACTTTTGTGTCTGAGCAAATGGCTGCATTCCTCAGTGCATTTCCTATCTGTGCCCAACTACTGCCCCACTTGTTCTTAGCTACTGCCCAGCGCCCCACCACCCAGAAAGAGGGAAAAATTCTAAAATTTCATCCTCGCCAGTAAATATACCCGCACTGGTACCGTTCACCTCAATAATGGGTGAAGTTTAAATAGTTGGGCAGGCACTTTTACACTAGGTCAGAATCAGTCTGCTTCGCTGTTGCTGTGTGGATGAAGTCAGGAAACATTCGAAAGACGACATGCCCCAGTGAATACCTGCAGTCCAGGTAGCCGGACAAGGAGCTCACATTTATTACCACCTCCCACCTGGCAGATGCTTTCAGGGAAGAGAAAAGAGCATGCCCTTGTCCTTAAAGAGCAAGGGACTTTTTTATTTTTAACTTGGAAGTTGAGAATATAAATGGAAAGAGAAGAAAAGAGAGCTGCATTATGGAATTACTGCACAGGTACTGGGCATATTTTATCTTACTTAATCCTCCAAGCAATCGCACAATCACTTCGTTTTCCCAGGGAGAAACTTAGTACTCACAGGAATTAAAGACACTTGAATTATCACATTGGTGGCAACTGGTGGAGACTGGGGTGCGGGGAGACCCACATCTATTTGGCTCTGTCTCTCACTCAGGTCTTTTACACTGCACCAGAATGCATATAAAATGCCTTACCTTTCTGTGACCTTGACTATTTTGGGATTTTATCCCCAAAGGAAGTTCATGAAGATGCTTTCATGGTTTAAAGAGACATCAAAATTCTTTGTTGATAGACACATAGAGAGTACCTAATAAATCTTGCTACAAACTACTAACTGGGAAATCTTACAGGCTTGCATATCTATGCTAAGATTTGATGTTTTTCTGGGTTGTCACGGCACATCTGAAAATTTTTGACATTTGATGTGGTACATTATCTAACAGCCATACTCAGAGGTGGTTATTCCTGGACTACTTCCCAGCATGTCTGGTTTGCTGTACACTCTTTGAGCAGAAGCTGTAGGTATCATTTACATGTACTAACGGACAGGCGTACTTTCACATAGCCAGATTATTTCCAACTTTTAATAAACTATAAATAATACTTTGAATCTATTATTTCAATAAAAATTAATGAACCATTCTGAAACTGTACATTATCTGATTAGAGTAGAGGGATGCCACACACCTTCAGAAATGTGTGGGATTTGAGCCTTCTCTCAAATACTGTTGTGGATGAATTGGGAGATATAAATTGAAGAGGATTTAAAAGTACTTTTGTCATAATTTAAAAATTTATTTTGGAAACTGCATAGCTGGGCAGAAAGGCTTCATGTCAGGAGTTGATGACAGGATCAAAAATAGTAGGAAAAGAAAGAAAATAATAAGGTTACTATAAGAAGAAAGAGCTTTACAGTGACTCTTATTTCAGATTAAAGAAAAAATCTTTATATTCAAGCAACTTTATCAGATTTGTCTCCACTTTCTTCCTCATAAAAAGAGAGAAAAAATAAATAGAATGATAATAATTCAACTTATCCTTGCCATGGATAAACACTACCTTAAAATAGTTGATTTCACCTGTAGCTTGGTAATTTTCTTCTTAGCTGATCACCTTAGTAGACCCTAAAAGTCAAGACGTTTTCCTGTGTACATTTCTATGTCTGGGGTGACATCTGGAAAAGGAGAATTAAACTACAGGTTTATAATCTCACTTTGCAGCTTTTCTAGAAAGTAACTTAGCTTTATTTATACCTGCTTTCAAAAAGCCAAACACTCAAGCAACCCTGATGGCAATAAACCAGATGGAATCAAGAACCTACATATCTCCAGAGGATCTGTCAAAAGCGAAAGTTTAAGAAGTGATTAACTATTTTATGGAGATTGTCTTATTTTAACATGTACAAAACATTCACTTTTCGACTGAATTTAGCCTACTTTGCCTTCAAATGTATATTACTCAGGAAAATCTTAGTAGTTTTGCAATAAAAAAGGAAACTTAATTGAGTGAAAGGAATTCACTCATGCCGAGTCCTTTTATTTTGCCAAGAAAATCTTCCATATTTATGATGTAATTTCTTTGATCTATTCACTATAGACCACCAGGTAAAATAGCTCAGTTATCCTCCTTGGAAGAATGTAAATATGGCCATTTTACTTCTCCATGTTGTTCTCAAAATTTCATATTTTATTTACAAACATACCTACAATAGAGGCATTCAGATAGGTACCTATAAGTGTCTTATGATCAGTGTCATAAAACTAGCACTGGCTTTGTGGAAAGTACAGATCCCCTGCACTTCTTCAGCAGGCTTGTCGTATGCATTGTTTTGCTGTAGTTTGTTTCATTTCCTGCCTCTTACCTTTAATTGATGTTTCTTCAGTTATAAATCTATCCACCTCTGCAGAAGAAGGGACATATCTCCACCCACCACACTCTCATATTGAAGTTATATATACTTCTGCTATTGTGCCTCTAGCTACAATTCATAGAGAATCATTCTTTTATTTAGTTATGCTCTAAATTTAACCCCAGGATTTATTTAGACCACATTTTTATCATTACCATGAATCAAGATGTGATTCTCCGTATCTAGAATGATTATTTCCATTACCCTTAATGAAATTTATTTAAAACATAATATTAGACTATCTTTTCTTTATTTTTGCCTATGTGATTTTCTTGAAAGGAAAAAGCTTAGGGTAGTTCATGGTAAGTTTAAGAGAAAATATATGTCAATTAAATCTTTTACAGACAGAGTTGGAGAAGGGTAGGTAGAGGGAGGTGGAAGAGAAAGAGAGCAAGTTGAATGAATGAATGAATGAATGAAAGTCAAAATGGTAGGGTGCTTTATTTTATTCTAATTACAGCAGGGTTCATTCAAGTATAGTTTAAATTTTTCCGTAGACTGAAGTTTATACAGTACTACTCCTTGTGAGATATATGTCAGAGTAATGAGATTAAAATGAGAAATGACTTTCAGATAATATGCATGGTAATGAATGATAGCGTTAAGTGTGGTTCCATCAATTCCTTTTGGAAAGATTTGGGGAGGAGTTTGAAAGAAATTTGTAGCGAGAACAAAGTGGTATGTTCAGGAGGAGAAGAATTTATGTTTTATAAGAAATATTTGATTTAACCCTAAAGCCAGTCAAGAGAAACGTTTGAGGGTTCCAACCATGTTTTGGTCCATTCCTTGGTCAAAATCTATGTAAGTAACATACCATGCAGTTGCAGTGTTTTTTCTGCATTGTTTCTTAGGTTTCATTCTGTGGCATCTTTCAGGAGAAGCCATGGTCTAGAGAATGTTTGAAGTTCATGGTGCTGGAGCCCAAGCTTTGTTATAGTTGGAAAAACTAGATCTTTGTTTAGTTTGCTATTCCTTCCTTACTCTCCTTAAGGACCATTGCTACCCAGAACAGGAATACAGCAGTGTGTCTTCTTCTTTGGCTGTTATTTTCTATTTCTAGAGGATTGCTAAAAAAATTAGCTAATTTTCAAAAATTAGAAATACAAATATTGTATTTGTAGGAGAATTTGATGCAATCCATCTAATTTTGAAAGCAGCTTTATTCTGCACGTTTGACAGTGACTCAACTCTCATGATGAATAAGTTGCTGCTTGCTTTTTGAACTTGTACCTTTCTTTTAACTTTTGAGCATTTGATGAAAAACTGACTCTCTAATTAGGTTTATGGAGCTTTGAAGAATTGGGGAAAGTTAAAGAGAAATATTGGAATGAAATGAAGTGACTGTATGCAAATTTTTTATTATGAGACTAATTTTAGGCATCCTTAAACCTAAACATTTAGGGCAATTTAACCTGAATGACTTGATTTTATCTAAAGGAGACACTCTGTATTAATCCACTGGCTAGAGAAAATAACCCAGCTTTTCGTACTCACAGAGTCCCTGTATTTATATTTATATCAGATGTTCAGAAGTCTTATTTGAAAAGGTGTTTGGAAACATGCTCTGTTTCCCAAATGTAGCGTGTACTTTTGTCTTTGCTCTTACCATTTTTTTTTTTTTTTAACTTGGCCCAGGCTCATCTGCAGGACCGGTTTCTCCCCTACTCTTCACTTTTGCTTTCCTCAGTGAACTTTGCCACTGCTCTTTGCTCATTTTACTCAATTCTTTGTTCAAGATGAGAAGAACCTGGAGTTCAGCTTGGGAAGAAGTGAAAAACTCCAAACCTGGTAACATTTAGTTGGGAAGCCGCTTTTTAGAAGCAAGCTATGCCATAACATTTTTGGCAATTTGAGCCCAGAGAGTACTCTTTGGTGTGACCAGGTGTTTGTATAAAACTCAGGCCTTGGAGACCAAGGTATGGGCCAAGTTGGGCTAAATTTTTGTTTTTCTCTGTGAAGATTTTACTCCAATTTTGCAAATGGCTTTTTCCTTGGTCTGTGTCTTGGTGTAATGCCGGGATTAAGGATGCCCCACCCTTGGTGCTTTTATCCGGGTTTATGCGATGCTGGGATTAATGGTGACATGCGAGGATGAGGGATGCCCCACCCTCGGTGTGGATGACACCAGTAAACAGGTTTAGAGCCCTCATGGAGTCATGCGGCCACACATGAGCTTGTCAGCTACCTCCGTCCTGTTCTTTTTTACTAATTAGCCTTATGAGCTAAGCCTCTGATTTTCAAAAGAGGGAGTAATCTCTTTGAATTATTTTCACAGGTTTTTCGGCTTTTCCCTGTGTGGAAGAGAAAATGTGTCCGTTTAAAAATGCCTAAGACTTTTGGGCAGAACCAAGTTACAGAACCAAGTAACACTGTGCTCTCTGGTCTAACAGCCTGCCTAAGGCCATCATTCTTGGCCTTGTGCTTTCCTGTTTAAATCCAGATAAGTTGAAGACAATATGCCTGATGCTTGAGCAGAATAACGTTTAACATTGAAAAACCAAATTAACTTCACTGTGTGTGTAAAGAGCCATCCCAATTCTTAGTACTTTAAATGGTATCAGAAGAAATCTAAGAGATGTTTCCCCACATGGTTTCTGGTGAAGTAGAACCATCCTGGTTAAGTAGCATCATCAAGGGGCTCAAGAGGATCAGCTAAGTCATCAAGGGGACGAGAATCAAAGCAAACTGAACCTCCCAGGGATTCAACTAGGTGGCTCAGGGAACTTTGCTTGGGGAAGTTAGGCCCTTACTTTATGAGAGTTTGGACCAGACCAGGCCAATAGATGGCCCAGCCCCATTCTCCCTAAAGAGTTAATGAGTCCAAATGGAGACAAAAAGCCCCCTGGGGGTGGCTTTCTTCTGCAGCCTCTGTGTTCAATCATGCTGGCATCACTGTACAGTTCTCAGAGAGAGACATCAAACTAGGTCTTGTAAAGTCTCTCAAGGACACCAGCAAGAATAGGAAGGTGGTAGAAGATGGATGATGGATGGTACTTTATTTTTTAATTTTAAAATCATTTTGGTATAGGGAATTAAACTCAGGACTTTGTGCTTGCCAGGCAGGCACTTGTGCACCTGAGCTATACTCCCAGCTCTTGGGATGGTACTTTAAATTATGTGAATATTCTCTATTTACAGCATTTTTGCTTAAAACATGCAAGGAGGAATGAAATATCTTATGCTCAGGATTTTGTGACTCTTGGTCAAGAGGAATGCTCAGGTGCTATGGTGTTTAGAGTGACTCCTACTGAGAAAAAAGATATTCTAGATGTCTCTGTTCTGAGACCCCTCAGGAGCAAGTAGTTCTCCCTGATCTGTTTGATGATAGTGGGAGACCTCCTCAACCTCCTGCTTATAATGCTCAAGGTGATGAATCAAGTCCATCCCCTCTAAGATACTCATGAACTCTGTTAAAGTGTAGTGCCCTAGGGGAACCCAGTGATCCTCAGCCCTCTTATGCTTTTCAGACAGCTTTAAGCCCCTCAGGAAGAACCTACAGTGGTACTTCTTACTACCCTAGTTCACAAATTATATTGCCCCTAAAAGAAGTCCCAGGCTGAGAGGGAATATTTGAATGTCAGTCCATTTCTCAGGTGCAGATGTTCAACTATGCAAGGAATAATTAGGCCAACTATCAAGAACCCTAGGAAGTTTGCTGGCAGGTTTCTATTTTTGGCCCTTGCTTTTGATTTTTCATGGAGAGATCTCTAATACATCTTGGCCACTTGATGTACCTCACATGAAAAATAATTCTACAAAAGGCTAAAACCTATGCAGATAAGCAGTATACCTTGAAAAGGGAAGGAAACCACCTTGGAGAGGCTATTTTTCCTTTAATAGAGTCAAACTAGGACTATAATACTAGAGATGGACTAGAAATGATGTCTAGTATGGTAGCTATTCTTACCATGGGTATGAAAACAGTGCATTCAAAATATCAGTTAATTATAATAAAGTGAGTGGTGTTTTATAAGATGCAAAAGAAAATTCTGCTTTGTTTCATAAATGATGGCCATAGGCCTTCTGAAATTACACTAATGTAGACCCATCTTCCAGAGAGGGAGAGGCACTAACAGAACATCATTTCATCTGTCAGTCAGCCCTAGATTTTGATGTAAACCACAAAAACTTCACATGGGGTCACAGACACCTATGGCCCAATTGCTGGACACAGTCTTTCTGTGTTCAACACTTGGGACCCACAGGAGAAACAAAGAGAAAGATTAGGGTTACGGCTGTTACAGTTGGTAATGCAGTAAACCCACCCAGGACATTTGAGGAAAAACTCAAGGGCAGCCAAGGAAAGAGTTCCTGTTTCAGGTGTGCAAAGACTGGACAGGGGGCATGAGATTGCACAAAGCCTCCACCTGGCCCCTGCTCCACATGTGAGGCAACTGATGTGTCTGACTTATGGCACCGAATGTTTGACTGTCCCTACTTCCAGAGAAGGGGCAGGCCAGCCAGAACCCTTATTTCCTGCTCTGGTGACTGAAGAGGACTAGGGAAATCTACAATGCTCTTGTCCATGGACATTTACCATTTCCTCCTTGGAACCCTGGGTAGACATAGATGTCATAGGTGAGCCAAACCAACTTCTTGTTGGTACAGAGACAGCTCATTCTGTTTTGATTTCCTTCAGTGGAAAAACTCTGTTCTAGGTCTATAGCCATAGTTGGGGTTGAGGGGATCCCTAATCAGAGATTCTTTATTCTTCCACTGATGCATCACTTTGAAGGCCAGATATTTAAGTATGAGTTTCTAATTGTCCCACAGTATCCTGCTTCCTTACTGGGAAGAGATTTATTAGCTAAATTCTGGCTGAAGCCAAAGTGATTTTTACTTGGTGGGAATATACCAGGTCTCTCTGACCTAATTAGCCAACAAGTGGATCCTGCTACATGGTAAAATGGTATGCCCAGTAAAGAAAATTCTGCTATGCCAGCAGTTATGAGACTAAAAGACCCTCACTTATTTCCTAATTGAAAGCAGTATCCAATCAAGGAAGAATCTTATAAAGACCTCTAGCTTTCTCATAGACAATTTTCTCAAATACAGCCTTCTAAAGCCTGGTTGGTCCCCTTGCAATACTCCTGTTCTCCCTGTGGTAAAGCCCTCAGAAGAATATTGGCTGGTAAGAGACCTCTGCTTCATTAACGAGGTTATCGTTCCAATCTATCCTCTAGTGGCAGATCTGTACGTAATTTTCTCCCAAATTCCAGGGGACACTAATTAGTTCTTAATCTTAGATTTAAAAGATGAATTTTTCTTTATCCCCCCACATCAAGACTCTCAATTGATGTTTACCTCTGAATGGGAAGATCCCATTTCAAGAGAAAAGCAGTAAGATACTTAGACAGTTCTCCCACAAGGGTTTAGAAAGAGTCCTCATCTTTTTGCTCAGGTGATAGAGAGACTTGAGGACCTTAAAGCTTAAACAAGGAACATCATCTACAGTATGTAGATGGTATGTACAGTATGTAGATGATGTTCCAGTTTGTAGCCTAACCCAGAAATCACCTGATTATAACACTGTACTGGCTAAGAAGAGTTATAAATTTTCCAAAGAAAAGGCTCAGATATCCCTCCAAAAACTTCAATATCTGGGATATATTCTTACACCTGGGGAATATCAGCTGTCTAGGGAGCAGATCCAGGCATCTTTACAGAATAAAACCAGTCCCATATGAACTGTCTGAAGTATAATATCACCCTCCCCAAAGCTACTCCTGTGAGCCTTTGGAAGACCTGAAACTTCTCTTAGGAAAAGAAGATGCCCGTCCTGCTACAGGAAGCATGAAAATCTAACTTGCTCCTCATATTTGGGCTAACAATGAAGGTCAGTGGTCATTAACTCGTTTCTCATCATTTCCTGACACGTTCTCCTTTTTTTCATCCCAACCAGGGAATCACAAGACCCCAAGGTTGTTGGAGAGCACATGATCCCAAGTAGGTAGTGTCTACAACTACTTTCAACTTGAAGAAGCTATAGAAGACAGAGACCTCCACTCCCTCAGCACCCTATAAAACATTATGGGTATTTGTATCTCTTAGGTGCAAATGAGATTGGAGATTGGGCATGGCAAAGCTGGCTGGGGAAGTAAGTGTGACCTGTTAATTACAAGATCCCTGTCATATGCTCACAACAGTTTCCAAAGCCTGCATGCGGACTTCTGGGAGAACTTGGGCAAGTTTTCAATAGGACAGCCTAGATCTACATCAGCCCCAGGCATGGGATCCCAGCATGGCCTCTCAGGACTGGGATGGAGAAATTCTCATGGCTTTCCCTAAGATTTGGACAGTATAAAAGAAAGGCAGCCATGGGAAACCAGTGCTACCACAGCTTTCCACAGAGTCCATGCTGTGTTTCCAAGATGCAGCATGCACTTTTATCTTTGCTCTTACCCTCTTTTTTCTGCTCTGCTCAAGCTCACCTTGCAGAGCCAGCTTCTCTCCCACTCTTCATTTGTTCTTGAACAAACTTTTCCACTGCTAAAAAATAACAAGTATTTAACTGTATGTATGGTTAACTGAAGCCAATCAAAACCAATGCAAAAGTTAAATTTGATGAATTCCAATTGCACTAAAGGAAAATTTAACTTGGATTTAAAACAATACTTTATAAATGGAAAAGCTAAAGCTTTCAATGAAAGTCTCTGATAGGATTACTTATTTGTATTGATAATCACAAATCAGTGACATTGTCTTATCTCTGTCATATTTGCTAAATGGGGCTCTGACTTCCCTGTAGAACAAGGACAACATGTTGTTTATCAGTGCTTGAGCGCATTGCTTCATAAAATATAAGCAGATGGTATTTGCAAACACTGGCATAAGACCTGCCAACATCAAGTTTGTGATTATGATTGTATCCCACACCTGTGCACTCTACCCTCAGGAGAGCACAGTGTGGTGGTGATTTCCTCTGGGACACCACCCATGGGGTGGCTCCAGAAAATCTCACTCTCTAGCATCCAGTTTGAGGCACTGGAGTGTTTGGGGGAGGTGCAAACAACAGAGTTGTATCTGTCATACAAGAAACAGGATTTGGTGTTATCAGCACTTGTTTTCCTAGAATGCTGAAGAATATGCTGAGTTTGGTATTTAATTCTTAGCGTTTTCCCTCTGAATTGCTTTGCCTGCTCTTAGAGGAAAGCTTTAATATTGTGATGGTGATTATATGAGTTCTGAAGATGTGATACAAGAAACCATAGGTCAGGGTTAGAGCATCGATTTGCGGGAGACTTCCAGTCAGGAAGTGAAATAAGAAGAGAGAAGAAAGGAGTGACTATTTTATACATGTTAGTTATACAGATTAGTTTCATTCTGGCATAGCCACACATGCATGTAACATACTTGTTTTGTTTCACCCCATCAAACTCTTACACTTCCTTCTACTCTCCCCTTTGTTGCCTTTTTCTACTTTATAGCCCCCTTCTACTTCCACGCTATCTTTCTCTCTCCCTTTTAAAAAAATATTATATATTAGAGGAAACATGAAATATTTGTTTTACCAATTCTGGCTTATTTCACTTAATATGAAATTTTAGTGGCTGAATAATACTCCACTCTTTGTTCTTCTGTTGACAGGTACCGAGACTGAATTCACAGTTTAACTATTGTGAATGGGGCTGCAATAAATATGGATTTGCAGGTATATTTATATTACGTTGACCTCAATACTTTTGGGAATGTACCTAGGAGAGGCATATCTGGATCATGTGGTAGATTTCAAGTGCTACCTATTTTTAGCTTTTTGTCATCTCTTATCTTTCCCCTTCCCTCCCTCTATCGCTTTATCCTCCTCTCCTTTGGAATGATCTAACTCTGCGCTTCCTACTGTTATCTTTTGTTTTGCTCTTTGTTTTACTCTGAGTTTCTTATATAAGGAGAAACAATGTGCGTTTAAGTTTGTGTGTCTGATTTATTTAACAATATGGTCTCCAGTTCTATCCGTTTTCCTACAAATGAGTCAAATTTATCTTTACAGAAGAGTCATATTCCATGGTCTGTAAATCTAACATTTTCTTTATCCACTCATCTATTTATGGACATGGAAGCTGCTTACAAGATTCAGCTATTATGAGTTTTGCTGCTATAAACATGAGTATGCAGGTATGTCCATAATGCGATGTTTTTGACTCTTTTGGGAAGATACCTAGAAGAAAAGTAGCTGAATTAAATGGAATTCCCAGTTTCAGTTTTTTAAGGACTCGCCATACTGATTCCCATAGCGGTTGTGCTAGTTTATATGCCCACCAGCAGGGTAAAGTATGGCTTTCTCCTGGCAGCATGTCCAGTATTTATTATTATTATTAACTAGTACTGGGAATCAAACTCATAACCTCACACTCGCGAGGCAGGCATGGTGCCACTGAGCTATATCCTTGGCCCCATTTACTATTATTTGATCCCTTGAATGGCCATTCTTTCTTGAGTAAGATAGAATCTTATTTCTCATTTCATTTCCATTTCTCTCATGGCCAGCTATGTAGAGCATTTCTTCATATACTTATTGGTTATTTGTACTGTGAAATGTCTATTCATTTCATTTGTACGAGGCCTTTCTTAATTTAGTCAGGTTGACATGTCATAATTTATGTTCAAAAATAGCATGACTGAATATTTCTTACTTTGGAGGAAATAAAAAGATTTAGTCAATACTGTCCTTTTTATGTCTTCCTTCTCTTCACATTGCTTTTGTCAAGCTGTAGGAATCCAGTATTTTGCACTATGATTATGATTCTTTAATACTAAAATTAAATTTCTAAGCAAGAACGTGCATGAGATCTCTGAAGGTTTAAAAGCCACTTTCTTTCATGTTTTCATTCATTATCAATATTTGGAGAATATTACAGAATGTGAGAAAAAAGCAAAGCTTTCCACTGTACCTTTCTAGGACCATAGATTTACAGAATTCTGCTTAAATGAACAGTAAATATCAAATTTTGGGCTCCTATTTAATATACATGATTATAAAGAGGTGGTCAGGCCCCCAGTCACCTGGTTGAGGGTACAGTGAAGGATCAAAGAGACAGGGACAATGATTTAGAATGCCAGTGGGTCCGGAGGAGCAGAGCTCTTGTTAGGATAAGACCGGGAATCTCTGAAGTTTTCACACTTTGTTGAGAGCATGCAGCTATTCCAGGGGGTGGTGTGTAGGGAGATCCTGGGAACAGAGGACTGGAAGGCCCTGGTGCTAGAAGGTCTAGTAAGGGACGAAGCAATATGCTGTTGATTAATCAGAAACTTGTTTTTCCCATGGATTCATATTTAGTTCTCTAGAATTTTATACAAGAGTCAGAGAATCCCCAGCTAAAGTGCTATCTTGCCTTCTGGGATGACATAGCATCACAGGTTGTAGAGACCTCTGCTGAGACCGGTGGCATAGGGAGTTTTGTTTCCTTATGACAGCCGCTGGCTCATTAGGCAAGGCACATAGGCCTAGGACAGACCAGGACTTTTAATATAGAAAGCCAATTCATGGATTTGTAGCTCACTTGGGGTGGTCTCCATCACATAATGTTTTCACTACTTTCCCAATTTACATATAATGGTCAGAATGCATAACTTTAGTTATCCTGGTAGTGTTGATGTCTATGACAAGAGTTGGAATGCACCACAATTGGTCTAGATCATGGTTCTCAGACTTTACTGTACATCAATGTCATGTTATCTAGATGACAAATCCAAACATATATTACCAGGACCCATTCCATGGTTTGTGATCCTATAAGCCTGGATTGGATCCTGAGAATCTGCATCTGACCAGCTTCCATATAATGACGGTATTACATGTCCAATATCTAGACTTTGGGAACCACTTGCTTAAAATGAGGAGAGTGTCTTAGGTACTTTCTCATTGTTGGCACAAAATGGCATAGGAGAGGGGCATGACAGAAGAGAAAGGATTCATGGCATGGCAGGAGGGAAGCAGAGACGGATCAAGGGAAGAGGAGGGATATATACCCTTCCAGGTCGTGCTCATAGTGACCCACCTCTTCCTACAGGATTTCTCCTTCCAACATCACACCCAACTATAAACCCATCAGTGGACTAATCCCATGATTAGTATCACAAGCCCATGACCCAGTCATCTCCAAAAAGCCCCACTTATGAATACATGAGGCTTTGGGAGTGACATCTAGATACAAGCCACAAGAGAGGCTGTGACGGCATGAGAGGAAAGCAGGACATGGCTCAGATTTTAAGTTTGTTTCTCCTCCTTCACATGTCACTTTACTCTAAGATCATTGAGACTAGCACTGCTATATTACTGAGCAGTGTCACTAGACTACTCAGCACATAATACATAAGGTAAGTGCAATACAGGGTGATAATCCACCCTCCATTAGCATTCTCTTTGGTTCCACTGACATTTGATTAGAATTCTCTAAATAATTATTTTAAGACAATTCTCCTAACACAGAAATTCTTCAAGCTTAAATTCTAAAGAATGTCTTAAAGAGACTTTTTTGTTTCATGGATCACTTTTTGTCTTCTCTGCTTTGAGGACAATTGATTATTGTATTTGAACAAAAACTAAAATACAAGTATGTGAAATTGTCTAGGCATAGATAAAAATAACAGTCATAACTCCAAAAAACAATGGCGCATGAAAAAATCTATGATTAAGAGAAGTCATTTAAGCTCTAAAATTTCAAGCAACTTCATTTTCATATTTTTATTCATTTATTCAACTGGCACTTATTCAAGTCTTCTCTGGTAGGCTATTCTTCCCTTAACTTTCTCTAGGATCAGGTAACTCCTCTTTTATAGCCCTTAACACCATGTAGAAGAATTCTCAGGAAAGTGACTGGGTCATACTCACATGTACGTTGTTCATATCTCTCACAATACGCAGTATAGATATTTTTATACCTCAAAGTTTTGAAGGAACATTACTTCATTCAACTCCAAGAGATTTTGGCTTTTCAAGTGATTGATTACTCTAAAACATTCCTGGGTAACAATCTTAAAATTAGAAGCTCTATACTGAAGTTTGGAAACTGTCATGCTGTGTTTAAAACAGCAGCAAAAACAAAACTAAGTAGGGAGGTTATGGTCTAAGCTGATATTGTACAAGATGTGTTAAGATGAAATTATAGCTGGATAAGTGCTCCAAGAATTCTATCAGTTCAAATGTTGTTCCTCTAATTTATAGATGCTTTTGATGGTAAAATGATCCCGTAAATTTGCTGAACCACTGCACTAAATCTGGTCTTTCACTGAAAAAACAATGTTCCTCTTTCTGCAGGCCTAACAGTGATTAAAAGGAAATAAGAGCAAAGACAGGTACTTATTTTTCCCCAACAACCAGAGGATTTGCGGATGCTTCACATGAACTACAGAAACGTTCATCAGCTAACATCCGTGGGAGAATTATTCTCTGTCTTCAAGGTTCATTAGCTTTGGCAATATTCTCTTCTCTGTTAAGTTCAGGATGGGCTGATGTACAAAGAGCAGGGATATGGAGGAACTTTTTTTTTAAAATTCTGCTTCAAATTGTCAAGTAACCAGGAAAAAATGTTTGAAAGACATATAACTGAAAATTATGCTGATATTTTAACACAAAAGCTCCTAAAATATAAAAATACTGTTATATTTTTCATACTACCATGGAGCCCAAATCGCATAAAATTTGGTATTTATAAATCATGGCACGGGAAGAAGAATCAATTATCAGTATTGATTTAATTTTATTTTATGAAACTTGCTGTGGGAGATAAATTGTTAACACCTGATTTTATGCGTTGTGTTTGGGGGAATTTTGACCTGATTGTGCATAACGTCATAATGTACTCTACCAATTTCCTGAAAGTTCTGCAGTATTAGTACTTTCAGGTTTTAAATATCTTGCAATGAATAAGAAGGAATCCTTTATGATTGGTGAAAAGAACTTTGACTACTTTGAACCAGTTATTAGCTCCTATTAACATTTATTCTGTCCATCACATGAAACTGACTCAGTTTTAAATGAGTCTGAATGATAGTGCTGTTTAATGAATGACTTTTGCGTGAATATATTCTATGTAATAACCATTACATAGAACAGTGTCATGACTGTTTACAGTGTTCTCACTCTTTTTTTAAATAAAAGTATAAAAACATATTAATAAACAGACACCAATTAGCATAAAAAATAGCACAATCACAACTGATCTATAGACAAGGTGACATGGTCTCAACAGTGGTTATTGCTTTATCCATTGATATCTTTGAAGTGTAAATATATGAACCCATATACAGACATGCAAATTTAGTCAGACAATTAATCCTCTCAACAACAGAAAAAACACAAAAACCAAAAATCCAAAGACAAAAAACAAAACAGGCAAACAACAACAACAACAACAACAAAAAACCACCAATAGTTGCTGCTTTGCATATTGATATCTTCGCAGTGTGTGTTCAGGATAATACATACAGACATACAATATTGATCAAATAACCCGTCATCAATTATTCCTTAGCATTAAGTGATATAATAGTAGAACCATGTTAGCCCTCCTGCATATATGTATATTCATATATACGTACATACATTTCTGTCTCTTTTCTCCTTTCGCTCGTCCCATCAGTTCTTTCTTTTTTGAACAGATTTCCTTTATGTCTCTTAGTATATATTTCCACGCTCGGGTTCTTACACCAGTGATACAATGGGTTGCCTGCACATGTATCGCTGATTTATTTCACTTATGAGTATGGACTCCAGTTTTGAACACTTGCCTACAAAGTTCCCAAAACTGTCTTTCTTTATAGCTGAATAATATTCCATTATATAAAAATGCCACAATTTTTTAATCCAGTCTTCTGTGGATGGACACTTGGGTTGCTTCCACATTTTAGCTATTACAAATTGCGCTGCTATAAACATGGGTGCATATATATCAGAGTGATATGATGTTTTCAGATCTTCTGGGAAAATACCCAGAAGAGGAATAGCTGGCTTGAATGGAACCTCTAGACCTAGTTTGCTGAGAAATCTCCAAACGGCTCTCCACAGTGGTTCCACCAGTCTGCATTCCCACCAGCAGTGTAATAGAGTCCCTATTTCTCCACAGCCGCGCCAGCATCTGTTATTGGATGACTTTTTCATACTGGCCAGTCTCACTGTGGTGAGATGAAATCTCGATGTTATTTTTATTTGCATTTCTCGAATGACTAAGGATGTGGAACATTTTCTCATATATTTATTTGCCATTTGTATTTCTTTGTCTGAGAATTGTGTATTCATCTCAGATGCCCATTTCTGGATTGAGTTTTTGAATTTGGACAGGTACATGTTTTTTAATTCTTTGTATGTTCTAGATAGAAGACCTTTGTCTGAAGGACAGCCAGCTAGGATTTTTTCCCAATTTGTGGGTTTTCTTTTTACTTTGCTGGTGATTTCTTTAGATGTACAAAAACTTTTCAGTAGAATGAGGTCCCAATTATTGATTCTTTGAAGTGTTTCCCTTGCA
>PVLD010015219.1:0-49438 GCA_004027595.1 Dinomys branickii | reverse complement strand
CAGGGTGGAGCCGGGCGGTCCGCTGTGAGCATATGTGCTTTCCCACCTCCAACCATGGCAGTTTGTATACACCCATGTATGTTATAGTATAGTCTGAGGCAGCTATATCTCTTCCCAAGGCAAGAGTCCAAGGATATAGATAAACCCAGGAGTACAGTTATTATCACAGGGAAGATGACTGATTGAGTGGTAGGGCAACAGAGATGAGGGAGGAGAAACATTGAATGATCAAATGGGCCATCGTCTGTGTAACTGAGTAACAAAGGTGAAGGTAACGTTTATGTAGGACAGCATCCAGAGCTAATTCCCTTCTATGTTCTCTATAATTCTGTATTTCCTCAATCGTTTTTGTATTAATGGAAGTGAAGATAACTTTATATTATACAGCATCCAGTGCAGATTCCCTACTATCTTCTCTATAATTTGGTATTTCCTTTAATGTTTTTGTGTTAACTAATGTGAAGATAACTATGTAATACAACATCCAGTTCTAATTCCCTACTATATTCTGTATAACTTTGTATTTTCTGTATTGTTCATGGCTTTTCTGGTTCATATGTCTCCATTCTTTTGTCTTTAAAATTAAAAGAAAAAAAAAAGCTAAGAGTAGAGTCCCATTTGACCCACATATTCCCCTTCTAGGTATCTTCCCAGAAGAACTGAAAACAACATACTACAGTGATGTATGTGTACCCATGTTTATAGCAGCATGATTTATAATAGCCAAATTCTAGAAAAACCCAAATGCCCATCAACCAGCGAATAGATAAAAAAGATGTATTTATATACAATGGAATACTATTCAGCCATAAAGAAGGATAAACTGGGAATTTTTATAGGTAAATGGATGCAACTTGAGACCATACTCATTCATGAAATAGAGTCACATGTGTAAATATCATATTGTCTCCATTCTGTGAGAAACTGAAACAATAAATGAGGTCTATAATGTATAATAGATATTGTGAAATGGGAAGTAATTGTTAAAAAGGAAAAAGGAACTAGGATGGGGAAAGGAGAAAGAAATGAAGGGAAAGGAGAGAATAATGCAAGTTAATTATAATCTTAGTGTCTTAGTTCCTAGAAATGGAAGTTTTGCACTAGTCTGGATTGGAGAACATTTATGCCCATATCTTGTACACTGAGTAACTTCTTTACAGATAATAACATACAATGTATTAACTATTGCTATACTCCTATCATCTTGTTATGAAATTTTGTGTTACCTTTTTTGCATAAAATAGAAAAAGCCTTAGTAAGGGAAACAAGAAAATGAAAGGGATAGAACATGAGTATAGTGACAGCTTCTGTCTTGACCTCATGGGTTAGAGAGCCAGGTTTGAGCCCTCCTCCAGCCATTTGCTTTCCGGGGAACAGGAAGACCATGGCCAAGAGAACTGTCTTACCCAGAGCCAGGAAATAAATCTTTCTGTGACCCATCTGGGTTCGTGGTATCCAGAATTCCCTGCCCATATGCTCCAGGTGAGTGTCTACACAGGGCTTTTCCCAAGGTCTATGTTCTTAAAGGAAGATCCTGCTGTTGTGAACACCCTTACACTGAGGTGGGCAAGCTGCCCATAGTGTGTGATTGAGCTAGGATGTGTGAGCTGGATTCCACAACATGTGTGTGGCCCTCACACTGCAAGATGAGAGATACAGGAAGAGGGCAAGCAGGCTGTAAACTGATGTGAGAACCAGCTATCCCCATCACACCAAGCTCAAGAATGGACACCCCCCCCCCCCAGAGTCCTAGAATTATAGATTGCTGAGCAGAGAGAATTACCACCCTGGGCCCCATGCAGTTTGTTTAGTTCCATGTGTTACCTTGTTTTCAAGCTTTTAAATATCTACATGTGTGGTGCATGAGCCTCCATTGATACTTTTAACCTGGTTTTGTAAACATTAGGAACAATTCTATATTTAGGGAGACTGGTAGGAGATGGAGCTTGTGAAAGGTTGAAACTAGACACTGAAGGGTTTCTTTTACATGATGGGCTTAGCACACTTCTAAAAATAATTGCATGAGCTATTTAATGGCTGAAGTCCTTCACTTTCATATCTCCTCCAAGTGCTTTTACTCTCAGAGATGTCTTTCTTTTCTAAACTACTAAGTATTACCTCCAATACACAACTTAACTTGTCTATAGAATATATAGTTGCTTAATGACTATTAATCATATCTTCCCTATCTGCCTATAACCTCTAATCTTTGGATTGCAGCTAACTTGTTCTGCAAATGTTCTGCAGGATGAGCAAGCATTTCTAATAAATTTTAACAGGGTAAATGAGCAATACCTTACAACACAAGTAGCCCATGATATTGAATGTCACACAACCACAACTAAGCCAATGGTTCTCATTTTCTCAACACAGGATTGTGAGTGATCGTCTCCCAACAGCAAGAGTTTGTGGATGAGACCTCATCTGCAGAGGATGAGGAGAAAAAGGCAGAGGATTCCCTCACTTAAAATGAGGTCAGGGAGATGCGTGAAACATGAAAAATAGTACAAAATTTTGTAGAAAAGCATCACCTGAATAATGCTGTAGCAGTATGAGCAAGGAATCTGTTTAACACAATGCAATATCGCATTTCAGTAAAACCCTCAAAAGGAGGCAAAATCAAGTGTCACTGAACAGGTTCCTTTTTAAAACTGCATGAAAAGAAAAAGATTTCATTGATCCAATAGATAGCAATGACTCCTTTAGTGATAGTGGAAGTTGTTCTACACAATAACTCTCCTTTCTCTTGTCTCCTTCATCCCAGTCAGGAAGATTTTTCAAAGGTATATTCAGGTTCATTTGTTTATTTTTCTTTATATTTTGTATTTTCTTTATAATTTTGTATTATATTACAGTACCGTAATCACTTTATATGAATTTGTTGAGTGCATAATGAATCATCTGAATTTTCATTATTTCTTATAAGGAAATTCACTTTGATATATAATGCTTTGGGTTATAAACATGCTTGCAGAATGAATTATGCTAAGCAACCAAGATTTTACTGTATGTCCTTTTTATCTCCCATGGATATCTCGCATAGTTTTAGAGTGGGAGCTTCCCTAATAATTACTTAATGATTTATTGAAAAAGAAACTATTGATGAAAACAAATATCAGCATCACAACTGAGCCACATTCTGTTGCCAGTCCTTTTATAACTCTGTGCCCCTTCAGGACTGGCTGTATAATTTGCAGGACCTGATGAAAAATGAAAATGTGGGGCCTCTTGTTCAAGAATTAAGAGTTTCAAGAAGGTGACAGCAGAATATAAATGAAGCATGGGGTTTTCCTAGTGTGCGGCCATATGTGACTGCACAGGGCTGCTTTTCTTTACTCATTGAAGACAGGATGCCTTTTCTGCAGGCCTAGTTAGTGAGGCCAGTGGAAAGAGTCCTTCCACATCTTCCCAAATTATGGTCCTGTGATAAATGAGATGACTTTAGATGGTACACAGATGGATATTTGTTTAGAGTTGTAGTTATGTACCAATGTGTTATGATATATGTAATAGTTATGTAAATCAGCTTAAAGGAAATATAATTTGCACATCAATCAATAATTTATGTTTATTATTGTTTGGAGCAAGGCTAAGTTAAAAATGGGCCAAATTAAAGAAAAATATTAAGTAAATCCGACTACAGGTGGCATGCAGATGCTGCAGAAAAAATAAAATGTTACTTAAATAACCAGAGTTAGGAAACAGTGTTAAAATTGGACAGTTAAGGTGTCCCGATGACCTTAAAAGTCTTTGGTAGTATCCATGGGCCTTGACATTTTCTGTTCTGTTCTAGCTGCATTTTCTTATGTTTTCCCATTAAGCTGTGAAAGATGTTTTCGCTTTGAAGAAAGGGCACTGACTGCAACCTACTTGGAGACATTCATCATTATTCTTTTAGATCTCAAAGTCCGTGTTCTACTCACCACACCATTTCTTGACCCTATTTTGTAGACCAGGAAGACCCTTTACAAGGGCCAGCACCGTATACTTGGGACCAACCACAAAGCCATTTCCACCAATTTCCCAGTCAGTCTTAAGGTACTTCTGATACGCTACACTTTTTCTCATTATTTTTGATGTCTAAAAAATGTTTGTTTAAAAATATTTTAAACAATTATCCCCAATATTGTTCTTCTCAAGTTTATACATGGGCACATAAAATTTAGCAAAGATGATGTGAGATAACTACCTGAATTTATATTCCTTGTTGATCTAGAGTGCATTAAATGGTATAAAATATGTCTTAATCTTATTTGGTTATGTCAGTGAGCCAGTAAGTATTAGTATTTCCATACTATATGAGTCTCAGAAAGCCAGGTGGCTTGTGTAAGACCACTTGGAAGTCAAAATCCTGAAGGAATATGTTATAGTCAGGGCTTGTAAGGGAGAAGATTTAATACAGGACACATAATTAATAGAATTATTCTATAACATTCGCTTAGAGTCAAATGTGAAAGCATTCAGATTTGTTCACACACTAGAGACCCAAAGAATTCAGCAGAGGACCTAGATCCACGGCAATGTCCTCCACAAGTCCAACTGGAGGCCCAGAGTCCATGACAGTAATATCTCATGCAAGTCTCTATCAAGGATCTGCACTGGGAAGGCCCAAAGGTCAGTAGTGGAAGCTAGAAAGTCTGTACCTGGGGTATGAAGGATCTGTGCCAGCAGGCTGAAGGATCTGCACTGGAGCCAGGATGTGACGTTCAAGGTAAGAACCAGAGCTCCCCTGAAAAGAACTGCAGACATTCTTAGTAATAGCAAAGACCCAAGCTCCTCCAGTGAAGAGAACTGCTGAGTTCACATTAGGAAAACCAGGAAGACAAGTGCCTCCAGGAGAATCAACAGCATCCCAACTTCCCTTCCAGTTCTTTTATGCTACTGGCAACAGTCCTCAGGTGGACCTTACACACCCAGCACCACACTGATTCAGTTCAGCTGGGTATTACAGTTTGACCATTAGTTAATCTACCACAGAAGTCTTATTTCTAATTCCCTTGCTTTCCAAGTTCAAAACATTTTCGCCATTCTTTGCTCAGGCACTTAACACAAGGGCCCCAGTATTCCATTCTAGAATGATTGTTCTTAAATTCACCCAGAACCACTGCTCCAAATTCTGAAAGGCATTAATCTTAAGGATTTAGAGAATAACAAATCAGAATTTCTGGGAATTTGTGAGAATGCCAAAAGTCTTAAATTATTCTTAAGTACTTCCCACATTCTTTACTCATTATTATGGACTTCTAAAAAATATTTATTTAATAAATTATATTTTCTATTAACATACATTATTAATAAATAATGAAAGTTACTTGGCACTACTAAAAAGAAACATAGCCTACAGCTAATATTCAAACACTGGAAGGTATCAGAAAACATTATTGGGTAAAATTTAAGTAAGATAGCATTTAGATTATCCAACAAAATCAATAGCAGCACAGATCACATAATGATATTATCACTTTAAGGATCTATTTTGCTTCCAAACTCCAGTTTTTCTTGAAACGCTACTAAGGGAATTTGTGTAAAATATTTCATATGATTAAGCCTACTAACACTGACTTTTTACAAGAATGACTTGTGTTTAACTGCATAGAAGGCTATGAGCAGACACTGATACAATGAAAGCAGCTCCAAGGAAAACTGACTAATCAGACTGTTCCTGTCATCATTTCCGGAGACGTTTTTTTAATCTCAGTCAATTCTCTTTATTGAGTTTAATTCTCTCAGCAGACAATATTTTTTCATGTTCTCCAAATTTGTCAGCTAATTGTACTTGATATTCAGGATTAGAAAAGCACATTAAAATTAAAAAACGGAAACATTACTTAGGACAGGCAGCCATCTGGGATCATGAGCACTTGGGTGGAACAATTAGGTCAAATTTTTTGTGTCCCAGAAAAGAAGGGTAGCAAATAAGGTTTCTAATAGCATTTCCTCTTTTTTGAAATAAAGGAATTCTTACAAAACTCATATTAGGTAATGAGTTTTCTGCATGGAACTAATGTTCACTACCTTCCAGGAAGAACTATTATTAAGGAGTTGATTGCTAGCTGCTTGTTTAGAATTTCTGTGGCTGTCAGATTATTTCTGAGTGGGGGCCTCATAAACAAGAAGCTCCCTAGCATGTCCTCACCAGACCAAACAGACATGTGTTTCCCATTTAAACATTTCATTGCCCCAACTGAAAACAAATCAGCTGTGTCTTTGGAATCTTAAGGGGAGAAGGTTAGGATTTATTCCTGGACAAGCCTGAGGAAAACATTACCCTAATGGATGAAATATGTTTGTACTAAAGACTTCTTTAAGAGTGTTGAATTGGTCTTTCCCAACTTGATCTCCTCTTCCTTAAAAAGGGAGAAAATACAGAAAATCCCATTAGTATTAGCTGGCTTTGTCCATAAATGAAGAGTAATGGATAAACCTTGCTTTGGTTTAGATAAGCATCAAAAGCAGTCACTGTCTCTAGGGATAATTCACACACCTTCAGCCATGTGGTCTAAAAGTCTCAATCTCTCTTGGCCATATATAGCAATAGAAACCCACTTCCTGTTTGCTCAAGCCAAATTCCTCTGCCAATTCAACTTTTCCCAAGAAAGCCCTCACTGATTTCTCAATGTTCAATGTGGTCAGCAAGAAAATTGGTTCTGGAAAAAATATTTCCCTTTCTGCATTGAAAATAATGGTCTTTTTAAGATTGCAAGCCCACTGTGGAGGAATTTTGGCTTAGTTTATGTTTGTACCCTAATGGAGCACAGGAAATAGGAAAAATAGATTATTTTCCTTGGCAAACTGGGATATGCTTGGTTTAGCAATTTGACAATTTTTAAGAGTTCAAGCTGGCCAAAACAACATGAACCACTCTTAAAACTGTAGGTCAGTTTGTGAAGCATAATTAGGAAAATTCAACATTGCTAATGATCTTACTCGGAATTGTATCTGATAGGGATGCAGAGCAAGCCAGATCTCTCCCTCCCTCTTTCTCTCTCTCTCTCTCTCTCTCTCTCTCTCTCTCTCTCTCTCTCTCTCTCTCTCTCTCTCTCTGTTTTACTTTGGCTAAGAAGATTCAGAAACTCAAAGAAAGAAGTTTTCAGAGTTGCAAAGTCCATGATGTACTCAAAGAACAGCACTGTGTTAGCTCTCAGAAGCTGGCAACCTGACAGACCACTTAGGCTTGAAAAAATATAAAAATAGTACATAAAAGGGTATTTAAACATTACTCTCATACAGATATGTGATTTGAATCTAGAATGAAATATAGAAATTACTTTTCCTTCACTCAAATTTGTGAGCCTCTATCTGGAGAGAGTCTGACATATAATTCTTCTTTGAGGCTTGTCCTTAGAAACAACTAGACTTGTATTTTCTAGCAGGGAAAATTTTAGCCGAATCAATTGAACTTAGTCTGTGTTTTCATATAAATTATATTTTAGCTTTGATATTGCAGGATACAAAGTCTACCTTTTACTTTTTAATTTTAGATGACTAGATTTTCCTCATAATTGTCATTCTCCTATGCAGAATGATATTTTCCTCAACAATATAACTCACAATCATATTAAATGTCAACATATTATCTTACACTCAAAAATATATTCTGTTTGTATTTAGCAGCAACACTAACGTTTTCCAATGGGAGGACTGTGTGCTTACATTTCAGGAAACTTCAAAATGAGCATATCAATATATTATTATACAACATAAACATATATATAAAATTTTACATATATTCAGATATAATAATGATTATATTTCTTGTTTCAGGCCTTGAGAGCAATTCTGAACAGAGAATACTTCCCCTAGTTAATTAATATATACCAAGACTTTGCAGTTCAGTCCACCAATGGGAAACTTCTACTCCATAGGCTTCGGTTTCTACCATCCACACCAAGTCTCGGGGTCATTCATAGAGCCTCTACCGGATACTTTACTGGTCCATCTCTCATTCTGCTCATAGTTCTACAATCACACTGTCTTCATATCAACTTTATTGAGGCATAACTTACATACAATTGGTTCTTCACAACCACAGACTTGCCTGTCCTTGTATATAAAATACATGGAATAATTGTCTATTATCATTAGTGTCTAAATAAAACAGCATTACAACTATCTGTGATTTACACTATTTATTATAAATAATCTAGAAATATTGTAAAATATACATAAAAGTATGGTTGAGTTATAAGAAATATGACAGCGCTTGATAAGAGATCTGGGTATCTATAGATTTTTATATTTGCCAAGGGGCCTGTAAACATTATCTCATGTACACCAAAGGATGATTTTGTAATGAAGTGTATTTTATAAGTACAATTAGATGAATTATGACCAATGTGTGTAGTCAGGTAGCTATCACCCAAGTCAGTATTGAGAATAATTCCAACATTTCAGGAAGATACTGTGATCTTCACAGTCAATTATCCGACCACAGCCTCAGGCAATCTCCTGAACTTTTTATTTCCACAGATTATACTTGCTTTTTCTTGAGTCTTATTTAATGGAATCAAACATATGTACTTCTTTCTTCCACTTATATTCAACATAACATTTTAAGACTCAAATATATTCATATTGTCAAGAAAGTATTTTACCTAAGATTTTTGCATCTATATTTGACAAGCACTGTATATTGGTCTATAGTCTTTTGTTGGTCTCAGACTGAGGGTTGCCTCAGAACATTTTAAAAGAATTAATTTCTTTCTATTTCTTGTTATAATTTGAGAAGCATTGGTGTTAGTTTTTCAGTAAAGATCTGATAAAATCCAGCAGTCAACCCATCTGATCCTGGGCTTTTGTTTGTTTGGAAGACTTATCAGTTCTTTAATCTCATTGCTTGTTATTGATCTGTTTAGATCAATAACAGATCTGAATCCTTTTGATTCAGATTTGGAACTTCCTGTGTCTAGAAATTTATCCATTTCTTCTGGCTTCTCCAATTTGATAGGATACAAGTTCTCAAATAGTCCACAATAATCCTCTAAATTGCAATGGCACCTCTTGTAATATCTCTGATTGTATTGTTTTAGGTCTTCTCTCTTTCTTTTGGTTAGTTTGGCTAAGGGTTTATCAAGCTTGTCTACCTTTTCAATGAACCAACTGTTTCACTGATTCCATGTATTATTCTATTAGTCTCTATTGCATAAATTTCAGTTCTAATCTTTGTTACTTCTTTGCTTCTGTTATCTCTGGTTTTGGTTCTGTTTTTTCCAGAACGTTGAGGTGTAGCATTAAGTTATTTGAGGTCTCTCTATCATATTTTGATATAGGCAGTCATAGCTATAAACTTTCCTCTTGAAACTCCCTTTGCTGTGTCTTAGATATTCTGATGTGTTGTATTTCCATTTTCGTTTAATTCATGGACTTGAAAATTTCATCCCTGACTTTTTCAGTGAGCCCCTGATCATTGAAAAGTGAATTGTTCAATCTTCATGTGTTTGTACAGTTTCTGTTGTTTCTCTTGCTCTTGATTTCTAATTTCATGCCATTATGATCTGATAAGTTGCAAGAAAACATTTCAACTTTTTGTATTTGATGAGGTTTATATTATAGCCCAAAATGTGATCTAATTTGGAGAACATTTCATGAGCTGCTTAGCTGTCAGGGCAAAACACTGTAAATTTGTACTTTAGCACAATAGTGCCTGGCTGTGCATCTCAGTAGCTATAACTGGGGGATACAGGAAGCAATCTTTGGTCTAATGAATGGCAAGGACTGTGCAAGTGTACAAAAGTGTCAAACTGGGATTTTTACCCATATAATGTGCCAGCTAATAAGTGTTGCATATGTTTGCCTGAGCATTACAGGCGATAAAATACACCCACACTTCTTTTGCTCTCTAACATGTATTTTACCATAAATGGAATGCGTGTGTGACTCACAGTAGCTGCACCTGGAGAAAGCAAAAACCCACCTGTGCATTCATCTACTTGGAAGATGAATGGTGGCAAGGAGATCCAAAGCAGCAACAGGTGAGTTTTACGCATGAAACATTCATTGCTAAATTTCTAAGCATTTAGAATTTGGTGGGTTTTTTTTTCTGAAAAGTTTTGATTTTTCTGGTAGAGGTAGCACAGTTCACTGCAACAGCACATGAGAAAACAGATTTTCAAGATTTGGAGGGGGTCAAAAGCGGATCCTCAGCTCATTCATGCATGGGTGATGAAGATGATAATCACTGATACTGGCCATGTGAGCCGAAGTTCTATGATAGTAAAATGGGGCAAAACTCAACTGATATAGACACAGGGAATGTGGATCTCCCTAACCCGGATGATGGAGAAGACAGCAATGTGAGTACATGTTTGACTAGTAAAAATGGCGCAAAATGGTCATGCAACCCAATGGAATGATCCAACGTCAGAACTAGGTCCAAAAATATAGTGAGAATCTTTTCATTATGGCTATTGGTACATATAAAATTTTTACTTGTATTTCAGCATTTGTGTATTTCACAACATCTTATAGCATTTCTTCTGTTATAGTTTCCAACTTTGAGTGGCATCCTGTAGGTTTCACTCCTGATAAATGTATTTATTCTGACACTTCACAGGCAGAACTGAAAGCATTCATAGGTCTGCTGTACTTAGCAGGACCTTCCCTTCATAATCTCAGGAATGTAAAGAACTTATGGAAAAGTAATGGGTGTAGGCTTGAGGTTTGTAGAATATCAATGACACTGAGATTTGGTTTCCTTCAGAATTGCCTGAGGTTCGATGTTAAAACCACCTGCCAAGAAAGAAAAAGAACGATAAGCCATTTGTTATCCACTCAGGGTTTGAGAGGTTTGTGAGTAATTGTCAAGCAATTTACACACCAGCTGAATACATGACCACTGATAAACATTTTGCAGCATTTCATGGGCACTGTAGCTTCAGGCAGTAGATTCTCTAAAAACCCTTTGAAATATGGCGTAAAAATGTGTGCCCTTGTAGATGTGAAGACTTTTTATGCTTTCAATTTAGAAATTTATCCTGGAACTCAGCCCCAGGGTCCTTATTCATATAATAATAAACCACATGATGTTGTGAACAGAATTGTTGCTCCCTTTTCCCAAACTAATTGGAATGTGACAGTTGACAGTGTGTTTACCAGTCTCCAGTTGATTTTACATTTGCTAACAGAACAAGTTGATCAGCGTGGGAACTGTACACAGGAACAAAGCAGAAGTTACAAATGAAGTGACGATATTCCAAAACAAAGAATTGTGTAGTACAATCTTTGGATTTCAGAAAGATATAACATTGTGTTATGGTTTATGCGTTGTGTCAACTTGGGGAGTCTAGAGGTTTGGCTGAGTGGTTCAGCAGGAAGCCAGGGTGCTTACTTTGTACACATCCTGAGCCTGTGGAAGAGGACGGCATGGAGACTGTGTGAGAGCTACCTGCCCCCTGGGTGGGAGTAGCCTGTTTACAATGTAAGGGAAGAGAAAAGGCTGCTTGCAGCCATTCCTCGCTTTTGCTGGTTGTTTTACTGTGCTCTGCTGCCTTGAACATTTGCTCTCTGCCATGTGCCACTCTCCCTCTGAGCCAGCCAAGTATGGACTGAAACCTCCACAAACTGTAAGCTAAATAAACCTTTCCTTGGTTCATTTTGGGTGTTGGGTATTTTGTCATAGCAATGAGAAAAGAGTAACCAAGACACACTGGCTTTGTATATGCCAAAGAAAGACAACTGGCACTTCTGATGCCAACACTGCATTATAATGGAAATATTGATGGGGAAACCAAGACAAAATGGAAGTCTCAAGATAGTAACCTTCTATAAAAAAAACCAAAGGTGGAGGGAAGGTTGATGAGCTATGCGGCATTTATAATGTGACTCAAAACACAAAGCGTTGGCCAATGGCTGTGTTTTACTCGGTCCTAAGCCTACGTGACATAAATAATGTGATAGTTTACAAAGAAAATAACAAGTACAAAATATCATGGAGAAATTTTCTTAGAAGATTGAGAATGGAACTCATAAGAGATCATTTATAGCAGCAGAAAAACAAAATATTTCTGCCCGTGGAAATACGCAAAAAAAAAAATAGTGAAGACTGATGAGCTGACAGGTAAACAGGCGGGTACAGCATCACAATGATCTACTACGACAACAGGAAAACCAAAAAGATGTCAACCGTGTCCTACAAAAAGACAGGAAAACAAACCATATGTTCTATCAGTGTAAAGTACACTTGTGTATGGAACATGCAGTTTTCAAGTGTGGAGACTGCCTTGGATGTGGCAGTTGAAGGGAAGATTATTTCTGTGGTGGACTTTTGTTAGTATTTACATTTGTAGTTCATGTGTATTTTTATTTCTGATGTTATCTTTTAGGTTTTGTAAACAAGTAAACAGCTGTTATGAAAATGTTAATGTCTGTTCTAAGCATTCATTATGTATTTGGTATTTTATCTTATTGATATCTCATTTTCCTACTAAGTGCACATTGTACAATACAGTAGGAAGGTCCTGACAGAACAGGAAGACAAGAGAGGTGACAAGAATGGCCTGGCGCATAGGAAAAGAAAGCTAAGTACATGTGCTGTCAGTGCAAGTAAGATGTGTGCATGGAGCATGCAGTTGTCACATGTGAGGACTTCCATGGGTGCGACAAATGAAACAAGGATTATTTTCTTTATAGAGTTCTACTGGCATTTTCATTGTAGTTCATGTAGGAATTTATTTCTGATGTTATCTTTTAGATTTTGTAAGCAAGTACACAGCTGATATGAAAATGTTGATGTTTACTCTAATTGCTCAATACATATTAAAAATTTAATACTACATTTTATTGATATTTTATGTTCCTGTTGGCTACACATTATACAATATGATAAGAACCTCCTGAAAAAACAGCAAGATGTCAAGTATGTCCTACAAAAAGGCCAGGAAAGCAAAACACACATGCCATCACTGTAAGTGATCATGTGCTGTTGTCATGTATGAAGACTGCCTTATGTGTGACAATTTATATAAAGATTATTTTACAGAGTTCCGTTGGTATTTTCATTATAGTTCATGTAGGAATTTATTCCTGTTGTTATTGTTTTAGACTTAGTACACCAAAAAACACTCAACGTTGAAAATTTTGATGCTTTGTTATGAACACTTGATAAATATTAAAAATTCAATACTTTAGTTTTTTATATTTTTCCTATTTAAGTACTAACTGTTTAATACAATAAAATTCATAAAATTAAAATTAATGATGCATTAATAGAAATGTTCTACAGAATAAACAGGGTATTATGTACCCACACACCTTTATGAATAAATTAGTGTTATGCCCCATAGAAGAATGGGTATTCTATAGATGTTGGGTGGAATATTCTGTAGAAATCTGTTAAATCCATTTGATCTATGGTGTTGTTTAACTCTAATGTTTCTTTGTTAGTTTGTTTTGTATCAGTGGCTAATCTTTTGATGAGCATGGACTATTGGAGACACTCATTGTTATTGTACTGGCACCTACCTACCCCTTTGGGTTGAGTAGTGTTTGTTTTCTGGAACTGGGCACACTCATGTTTGGTGAATATATATTTACAACTGCTCTATCTTCTTGGTGGTTTGTTGCCTTTACCAATACACAGTGGCTCATTTTGTCTCATCTGACTAATTTTGTCTTGAAGTATGCTTTTTCAGAAATGGGAATAACTACTCCTGCTTGCTTTTGAGTTCCATATGCATGGAACATTTTTTCCATCCTTTCATTTTAAATCTGTATAAATGTTTGCCAGTGATGTATGTTCATTGCAAGCAGCAGTGAAGTGAGTCTTATTTTCCAATCAATATCTTTTGACTGGAATTAAGACCATTGACATGTGGAGTTATTATTATCAAAAGATATGTACTAACTCCTGTCATTTTGTTGTTTTTCTGATATTTGGTTCTTTCCTAACCCTCAATAGCCTGCCTATTCTTCCTCTTCTTTATGTAGGATTCCTTTAAGTATTTTCTGCGATGTTGGCTGAATAAAATTCCCTTAGTTTATTCTTATCTTGAAAGGTCTTTATTTCTTCTTCAGTTTTTGAAAGGTAGCTTTTCTGAATATATTATTTTGGGTGGGAAGTTTTATTTTGGACCTTGAAATATTGTCTGCCTGTCTGTCCTTTAGGGTTTCTGGAGAGAGGCCCGAAGTTATTCTGATGTGTTTGCCTCTATGAGTAGAATAACTTGGCATTTCTTCCTTGCTGCTTTCAATATCTGTGTTCTGTACTCTTTTAACTATTATGTGATGTGGGAAAGTGTTTTTCTTGCCATGGATGCTTTAGGGCTCTGAAAGTCTCCTGAACCTGTATGTCTATATTATTCTCAAGATTTTGGAATATTTTTCTCATTTAGTTTAACAAATTTTCTATGCCTTTAGTCTAAACGTTGGTGTCCTCTTTTGTCCAGGAAAAATTGTAAATCTGATCTTTTAACCATGTCCAGATGTTCTTGGATGTTTTGTTCATAATTTCTAATTTATTTTCTTTCTTAGTGGCTTCATGCAAGAGCTGCTTAACTTTATTTCAAATCCTTGAATTCTGTCTTGTGCTTCGTTCTACGTATTTATGAGGCTTTCCAGTGAGGTTTTTGTTTGACATCACAGTTTGATTTCAAGAATTTCAGTTTTATTCTTCCATACACTCTCTATGTCTTTGTTGAATTTCTCCTTTGTATTTTGTATTGCCTTCCTTAATTTATTCAGCTCTTCACTTGTAGCTTTACAGTCATAAATTCTTGGCATTTCATCCGCTTTGATGTCTTTCATTAAGTTAAATGAGGGATTGGGGAAGGGGGAAATGGAAGGAGTAAAATTTTGGAAAAAGGAAGGTGAGAAGGGTCAGAAGAGGAAAAATGAGTTAAGAAACCCAAATAAAGAATAAGAAGGTAAATGGAGTTAAGTAAAAGTAACAGAAAAGCTAAACAAACAGGAAAAAATAAAGCAAGAAGGGGAAATACAAACAAACAAAAAGATAAATGAGTCAGAAATATTCCTCCACCCCTATACGTTTGGATGGATGGTTTCTTTCCAGGGCCCTTAGGGTTGGAATCCACTAGATGAAGGAGAAATAATGAATCACAACTTGGGCTTGTTGGGTGTCCATACCATACTTTTTTCTGTATGCATGCTGAGTGTTGCTCCACCTTTCCCACTGGGTGGGGTCAGGCAGTGGAATTATGTCTACCTCAGATCTGTATTCACTCCAGAGGCTTTTAGTATTTGTTTGTGCCCTTATGTGTGCCCTGAGCCACCACTACTCATGACCAACTTTGCAAATCATGTGCTAGTCATGTGTTCCCCCATCTATGCCTTCTGAGATATGACAAACGTCCAAGTTGAAACATATCCCTACTTACACTGGCAGATGAGAAAAGCACAGAGACCACTGAGTTCTGTGCTAGAAGTAGGCAGTGAAGGGAGCCAAACAATCCACTGGATTTAATCCCAGGAACTTCAGACCCAGACCCCTCAGAAAACTACATAGAATGGGCCAGGCTTCTCCCCGAAGAGGGTGAGTCCATCATATCCTCCATAGCTTGAATTCACTGAAGCTTAAACTTCTTAGGGTGTCTGGGACTAGCCCTCCCCCTCTCTGTGACTATTCCTTGTGACTGTCTCCCACCAAGTCAGTCCAGTAAGGTGACCCCAGAGACCTTGATGCATGCTTGTTCTGTGAATTCTGAATCCCAGAATAGCTCACTGTAGAACAATAAACATCTCTCAAAATGACTCCTGATTATTTTACTCCTATATACAGTGGGTAGTGCACAGGGTTTCTTCTTCAATGCTAGCCTACCACACGGAGGGAGTCACTTTCAGAATAAATCCCCACACTGAGGCTTACAATGACCATGAACTTTCCTGGTACATGCCCTGTAATTCTGCTGTGTATCACTGGGGCTGCTGATCATCTTCAGGTTTACCGTGTGTTTGTGGAGTCAGGTCAGTCTCACTAATAGTTGAGACTTAGCATTCTATATTGTTTCATTGTTTTCCCTGCATTGTGTTCAGATTTGCTATGATTTTTTGGCATTCCCATTGGCCCATTTTTGATTCCCAGAACTCTTCTTCTCTTTCATTTTGCTAAGTTGTTGTTTTCTTTTTTTTATTTTAAAGACAAAAGAATGGAGGCATATAAACCAGAATAACACAAAAACAATACAGGAGATACAAAATGATGGAGAAGATAGCAGCGAATTAGCACTGGATGCTGTATTACATAATGTTATCTTCGCATTAGTTAACACAAAAACAATAAAGGAAAATCCAAATTATAGAGAAGATAGTAGGGAATTAACACTGGATGCTGTGTTATATGATGTTATCTTCACCTTTGTTGCTCAGTTATACAGATGATGGCTCGTTCGATTAATCAATTTTCTCCACCCTCGTTTCCATTGTTCTACCACCCAATCAGTCATCTTCCCTCTGATAATAACTGTGCTTTTGGGTTTATTTACTCCCTCAGGCTCTCACTTTGTGAAGAGACATGACTACTTCAAATTATGCTGTGACAAATATGGGTGTACACAAATTGCTACAGCAGGAGGTGGGAAAGCACCCATGCTCAAAGACAGTAGATAGGCAGGGAACCAGGTTCACAATGATCAGAACCCATTGACAAGCCCTCAAGGCCATTGGTCTAGTTGAGTCGGTGGGGTTACCCAGCAAACCGCCAGGCTTCACCTCAATACAGCATTCCAGAGGCCGAGTGGAATCCTCAGTGCTGCCCACATGGACCGCTGGTCTCTGCCCCATTGCCGCACTGCTGGGGGCCTGGTCCAGTCCATGGGGTCACCCCCAGCAGACCTCCAGGCTCTGCTCCATCACTGCCATGCTGCTGGGGGCCTGGTCCAATCCATGGAGTCTCCCCCAACAGACTGCCAGGTCCAACCAGTAGCTGCACTGCCAGGGGCCCATCTGAGTCCACGGGATCACTCCCAGCAGACCACCAGGTTCTGCCTTGTTGCCACACTGCCAGAGGCCCAGTCCAAGTCTTCAGGGTTCTCATGTGGCCTGGAGGGAGCCCCTTCCCCTCTCAGGCTACTGAGCTCCCTGTCAAGGCCCCCAGGGTCCTCTTATAGGCCACTAGTGTCTCCCTGCAGGCCACCTATGACTCTTTGGAGTCTATCCCCACCCAGCTAGAGAACCTGGTCTGCACCCTAGTTCCAGGTCTTCGCCTCCTCCTGCCTCTCCATCTCCAGTGTTGCCATTTCCTGCCCCTTGCATCTGGGCATTGGGTACACTTACGATGCTGGGCACAAGTGGTGTGAGGTCTCCCCACTCGTGCTCACTGTGGTAGTCCAGGGTGTGTACTAAGTTTAGTTATTAGTTCTAGGAGAGAATTGGAGGATTTTCTCAGGTCTTCTGTGTATAGTATGTTGTTGTCTCTGGGACTCCAGGACTGCTGCTTTTGGTGTAGTTTGTTGCTATGGATTCATACAAGGTTCAAATATGCAAGCAGTATGAAGTCCCTCTTGGTGTTCATGGAATCTCTCCCTTGGATCACTGGGCTCCGCCCCATCAAGGCACTCTTGGGGTCTGGTCCAAGGCACTCCCAGAGGCCTGTTCTGGTCCCCCATCACGGCACTCCCGGAGACTCGATCCAGGTCCTCGGGGTTTTTATGCAGTCTAGAGGGTGCTCTCCTCCCCGCTCAGGCTGCTGAGCTCCCTGTCAGGGTCCCCAGGGTCCTCGTCTCCCTGCAGGCTGCCCATGCCTCCCTGGAGGCTAACCCCACCCCACCATAGCACAGGGTCTGCATTCTGGCCCCAGGTCTCTGTCTCCTTTCGCCTCCTGATCTCCAGTGCCATCTCTCCCCTCCTTGCACAGCCGGGCATCGGGCATACCCATGATGCTGGACACAAGTGGTGTGGAGTCTCCACCATCTGTGTTCACTGAGGTAGGCCAGGATGTGCACCGAGTTTAGTTATTAGTCCCAGGAGACAACTGGAGGATTTTCTCGGGTTTCCTGTGTAGAGTATGTTGTTGTCACCCAGACTCTAGGGCCGCCACTTTTCATGTAGTTTGTCGCTATGGGTTCATACAGGGATCACATATGCAAGCAGTATGAAGTCCCTCCTCGTGCTCATATTGACTGTTTAGGGTGAGTCCTGAAGCCCGTGGACTCATCCCATTGCTGACAGGAACAAGTGGTGAGTGTGTGGGTCACCAAGACTCAACATGCTCACAGAGGGAGTTCAAGGTGGGAGCTGAAGCCCGGTAACTCAGTTCATGCTTCCTACTGGGTGTTGGAGTGAGAAGGGCGTGGGGCTGTGTGATCCATTTCCGTGTGCAGCTCCCTCTTACTGTTAGGCTCCAGTGCCTGTTTGTCCCTTGGCTGGATCTCTGGGAATTTCAATGGCCCTGGGGTTGCTGCCACTGTTCTCTGCTGCTCTCTGCTGGTAGTTGCTCATACAGTGGAGCAATACAGGGCCACAATCTTGGAGCAGACATAGAGCTGGGTGTGCTGAGCTGTGTACTGGTTGCTTTGACCATGCCTTGTCTTATGTTGCTGCATTCCAGTGTCTGGGTGGTGACCCTCCAGTAGGATCCCTCCCCACTGCCCATCTGGTCACCATCTTCCCGGACATTTTTCTTAGGTTTTAAAATGTTCTCTGTGAGGGTTTGAATTCTTATTTTGAATCCTTTGATGCTGAGCATAAGTAGTGTGAGGTCTCCCCCACTTGTGCTCATTGTGGTGTTTGTAGGTATGTACTAATTTTATTCATTAGTTTGGGGAGACAATTGGAGAAGCTTCTCAGGTCTTAGAATATGTTGTCATCTCTCCATCTCTAGAACTTCTGGTTTTTTGTGTATCTTGTCTCTGGCTGCTCTTGCTGACTCGTGGCTTTTGTTCCCTTTCTAGGCTCTTGGAGGGCCGGCCTTGGGGGCACAGCCAAGAGAGATGGATCCTGGGGCTGGGACTGGGCTACAGGGCCCAAGGCAGCTCTGCAAGCCCAGCGCAGCAGGACCACATGGTACCGCAGGGCCCGTAGCAGATCCCCACCCCTTGGGCATCTCCATACGGTTTGCGGTGTCCTCACTCACGCTCTACAGTGGGTCCATGCTTGGCGGCGTCTTTTCCCGCACCCCACAGAGGGACTGTATCCAGCTGCGCTCCCTGGCAGGACCATGGCCAGTGACAGCTGTGCATGCCCCGATGGCAGCTTTATAAACTGCGCCAGCTTGGAGTCCATCCAACGGTGGCTTTGGATGATGTAGCTGGGCCTTGCCGGGCAATTCCATGGAACTTGCCCCAGTATCGGCCCACCCCTGCCCAGAGGCATCTTTATATGCCGTGGCTGGGCAGTGCCGCCCATTTGTGGTGGAGCCGACCACAGCAGCTCTGCCCCTGCCTAGGAGCACTGTCTCTGCTCCCCACCCTGTGGCTCATACCGCCTGAGATCAACCCCACATTGCTGGACTACATTTCCCAGTTCTCATTGGTGAGCAAGGAGTGGTCTCCAGGCCGAAGTGGGGGTGCCGCAGAGCTTCTGCGTCTGGATGCAGTGAGAGAGCTGGCGAAGGGCGAGGGTTGAGCATCTGTGGCTGGCAAGGCATGTGGAGGCTGGCTGGCTCTGGGCAGAATGTAGCTACGCTGGCGCGGTCCGTGTAAAAGACTGTGTCCCTTCTTCCACTGCTCGCTTCATTCTTGGAGTCAGTGAGCTGAGGTCTCCACTGCATTTAATGTCACTGCTCCCTCTCTGGCCTCTGCCTCTGTTCTGGTTTTGGTCCATCTCGTCGGTCCAATTGCGCCATTGTAGCTGCCTGAGTCAGTTCTGTGGGAGGGGTGCTGTTTACTATTGGTGTAATTCAGTTTTTGGGTGGCAAACCTTCCGGAGGGTTTTTCTGTGCTGCCATCCCGGTTGCCATCTTCCCAGAAGTTAAGTTGTTGTTTTCTAGGTGTCTCAATTCCAGGTCCTAGAGAGATGTGATTTGCTGAAAGCTTCTACTATACCATTTTCAAGAATATTCCTCCAGGTCGTTTTTATCCTCCTGGGTTTAGGATGCCACTAACCCATTATCTGATATGTACTTAAAATGAGGATCATCTTGAAATGAATCCTATGATTTTAGCACATTAGCTATTCTTTCAGAGCTTGCTTGAGTCGTTGAAAATTGTGATAAACAAGGAACTTTTATGTTTATATAAGTAACTGATTAAAACATTGAGCAACAGTAGATCTAAAGAAGCTAACAAGGAAACATAATTTTGCGTACAGTATTTAGCAAATTAAAATTTCTAGCCCTTTGTTTTTTGTTTTTTTTTTTACTTCTTGTTAAGAGATAAGAAACACAACCAAAAATTTTTTTGGACATTTAAGTTTCTAGCTATCAGGTTGAGGATAAAGCTGGCAAGTAGAAGAGTACAGAAGCGCTGCCTTAACAGATTTCCTAAATTTTCAAAAGCCTATGAAAGGGAAAGTAACTGTTATTCTTTACAGTCTCTTAACTCCCAATGTACTCTACCAATTTAAAGAAGTAACATAAATATATCCTTTGCTCTTGTGCACAGGTCCCCTTCTATTATCTTTCTTTTTCTCAAAAACCATCCTCACAATAGTTTTCTGAGAAATAAAATCAAATATGACTTAATAAATTTCAGTAGAGGGTTTGGATTGCCCAAAAGACCAAACAGACATTGCTCCAGTAAGTTGAGCTGGACTGACTTTTCTATAGAGTCCATTAGAAAGTAATGCTACCAGATGTATAGCACATTTTCTAGGACTGACAGATGGTCTATTCTCTGCCCTGCAAAACCTTGCACAATTATAGATTATAAAGTCTAACTGAATGAGCATCATATTAGCTTTCAGGAAGTTGCTAAGTTTCCTTATGGAATAGGAGACCAAAGTAGGCATGACCACTATGAGTCTGGGACATCAGGGGTTGAGTTAGGTGCTTTCTGATAACAAGAGGGCTTGATAGGAACCAACTCAAATACACTTTTTCTGAGCCTCGGGGAGGGGCAATTCCATACTTACCTCTAGACCTACCTGGAATTTTTTTCTTCCTTGACAAGAAGTAAAACCATTTACTTCAAGTAGACTCTTTGAAAACTCACTGCAAGTTAAAAGGAAAGAGTAGGCCGGAAGTAGGGATTTCTCTCCTGGAGGAGGACAGTTCTCTGCGGAACATTTTCAACATTTCTTCTCCAACAAGATGAGCCGTTGTACAGAAGGAAACATCAGGTAGGAGGGACTGAAACAGAAGAGTTCCTGGGATTTGTCTTCACTTGAGAGTCAACTCTGTGCTTTGCTAGGCTTTTGGTGCTGGGGTTTAGACTGTGCTATTTTGTTGCTAAAGAGTAAAACAAATTCTTCAGAGGTCTCCTCAGTTACTTTCTGTGGAATTTCCACTGGACTGGGAAAGGGCACTTTGAAACTTCTGAGTGCCATTTTTGTACTATAAGAAAAAAAACCCAAACCCTGAGTTTTAAGTGTACCTCAGCATCTGGGGGAAATCCTGTAAATACTTTTGGGAAGGGCCGGCCAGTCCCACACGTTCCATCCATTCTCTCTTTTCCTTCCTGCATTTTCTTTCCTCCACTTCCACAGTTTTCTGCTCACTTCCCTGACTTTGAATTTCTTCAGCCTGAGTCTCCTGACCTCTAGCATAGGCTCCTGCTCTCGCATGAGTTGAGCCTTGGTGATGGAAAGAAAAGAGTACCTAGAGGGTAATATGGGTGGTATGTTAATGCTTTGTCTCATTTAATCGTCTTACCAATTTATGATGTAGTTTTCACCTTACAAAAGAAGGAACAAGACTGAGGAGACAGGTAACTTACCCCAGATCGCACTGTAAGGGAGCATCTCTGCAGGCACTGGAAGTGAAGTGCAAGAGCTTCCCACTACATCATGCCATTCCCTGAACTTTGCTCTCTGTGGAGTTCCCATTAATGTTTGCTACTCTGCAGTAGAGTCCCCAGGCAACGTGCTTGCCTTCTGCAACTATCTTGTGCAACAAAACTATGTCCTATTACTTTAAGTCCAAAGCAGTTAATTGTCATCTCAAGGCACAGGTTGACTCAAACCTCTCAAACAGCAGACCTAGTGGGAGACTTATGGAAACTATGTAGTGGAGGCAGGAGTAATTCTCTGCTGGTGGGAATTTAGAGGAGTAAGCTGAGAGAGTTATTCTGGGTAGAAATCTTTCAAAGGCACTCCTTTATGCCAAAAACCTTAACTAGGTATGTTGAGTTATATGTGAAAATATTTTTGGACATCTCACAAATAATATCCCACCTCTCTTTTTGGCTGGAGCCAAGCTGAGGATTACACAAACATATCCACCCCAACTCCACCCCCACATCTCCCCCACCAAAGTTGAAAAATGTATATTCCTGTTGTCTTCTTCTACATTTACATTTGAAATATAGCAAGAGCAGACAAATACAGGGATTATTATATAGGACATAATATATTTACTACTCAGCTTCTGTTGAACTTTAATATTTTGTCATATACATTTGTTATATTTCTTAAGAAATAAAATATTTCCAATGTATTTGAAGAACTCAAAATACCTCTGTCAATCTTATCCCCTGCCTTCTTGTTCAGAAGTTATTTGTACTATAATTATTTCTGAAAGAATTCAGAAATTTACTGACATCATTTCTCATTCTTATGCTTTTTGTGTTTTGACTACATACATGTATTCGCCAACAATATATGATTATAAAGTATGTTTTTAACTTTACACACAAAGTTGCAAATTTTTCTGCAACTCCTCCAAGGTTTTGTGTCTGAGAAGTATCCAAGCGAGGATGCGTAGTTGTGGTTAATATTGCACTGTATGAGTATAACATTTTGCTTAATCCCTTATTGATGGACATTCTGTTTGCTTCCAATCCTGTTATTGCAAATCATGAGCCTTTCTGTTCACATCTTCATGTGCACATGTGTAAGTTTTTCTAGCTGTCCAGGTTTGCTAGCCTTATTTTACCTCTGCCCAACTGAATGACACTAAGCAAATAAAGACATGACTCTAGGAAGTAGCTTTCAGATGCTTTCAATTTGTGATGACCTGGCTTTCTTCCTGTTAGGAATGCTGTTTTTTATAGCTAGAATAACATTTTGATACGTATTCCAGGAACTCCAGAATGTCAATATTTGCTTTTTGAATGTGTCATTGGGTTTATTCATTTACTATAACATTCTATTACTTTAGTAGGTTATAATGCAAAGGGGACAAGATACCACATAGCTGTAGGTTTTCAAATGTTCAATGTGAGTAATTTCTCCTATTTGTTAAGAAATCTAAGTCTAATCATCACACACACAGAAAAGAAATCTAAGTCTATGGACTCTCCAAGTGACCTTAAATACGGGTTGGAGGAATGGAAGGAAGGAAAATGGAAAAACAGAAGACAGGGGAAGGAAGTATATTAGGGCAGAAGGAGCTGTAGTAATAAATAGACCTTGTCATGTATGCTTCAACACAATAGAATTTCATTTTTCTGTCATATAACACTCCAGGATGGTTCCAGGACAGCAAGGGTTTCAGCTTCTCTTCCTACACTTTTCTGAATCCCAAGTTGACTTCTACTTCATTGACTTTAATATATGGTTCCCAAAGTTGATTAAAGGAGATTGTCTCAGTCATTCAGATGGCAGAAATAGCAAAGGAGAGTGTAAATAGGAGGTCCCACCCAGGACTGAAATTGTCAAATACCACTTCTGCCTACCATATTCTGTAGGCTAGAAATTAGCCATGAGACCACATCTATCTGAAAATAATGCTGGGGCATGGAAGTTACCTGTGTGCCCAGAAAAAAAGTAAATGGACTTTCTTGAAATGCCGCTTCCAGCTTGCATAAGAAAGCTGAGTCAATATGGTTTTAATGGTATTTATGGTTTATGATATTTGCCAGCATGAGAATGAAGAAAGACTGACTGAGCTGGAAAACAACTCATGAAGCATGATCAAAAACTAAAGTGAATGTTTAAAAATTTTTAAAGTTATAATAAAAAACATATTACCATCGATTCCTCTCACTTCAAACACATTTATCCCATATTTCTTGCCACTTTCTCAAGCAGTTCTGGAAATTCCCTTTAATAGTGTCTTTAGTAGATTGTCGTGGCTCTCCTGATGTCCTGAACCGATTGCAAACATGTATCTTGCATGGTTATTTGGACTTGTCAAACAATTCTAAATACTTACACAGTGCCAGACCCAGTGAACAAGGTGGATGAGGACACACCATGGCGTTAGGAGCCTGCCTTTCTATTGGGTGCAAGGTGGCAGCAGCAATCACTGTATTTTTTAATAAAAAACATTCGGGAAACAGGATTTCCAGAACGGCTTCATAAAGTGACAAAAGCAATGGAGTAACTGAAGTGAGGAGAGGTATTTAGTGGGGCATTAATGGTAATGTGTCTTTTACTTTTAATTTTTTTTAATTTTAAACACTTACCACCTGTTTGGATCACACTGCATACACTTAAAAGTGTTCATTCTCTCTTTTTCCTTTCTTTGGTAGATCTGCGCTTTTTGTATACCTGCATTTCATTCTCTCCTGCTTCTGACAACAATACATCCTCATTATTCAATCAGCACAGTTTAAAGAGGATACTCCAGGTAAAAGAAAATAATAGTCTTATCTTAGCACAGGTCTCCCCAAAAGCAGAGTTGGAGGTGATGGCTAACATACCTTTCATAGGAAAATGATCCCACTGAGGAGAAATGAAGATCCCATATAGGTAGAAAAAAGAGACATCACCAACGTGTGCGCCAGTGCGATAGGACTGCCCATAGGGCATTTAGCTACTAGTTCAGTTGAGGTTTTGTCTTTAAGACCGGTGGAAATACCTCAGAGCTGGGGTGCACAACAGTGAGTGGGCTACAAGTGGAAATGAAAGGACTTGCACTGGTGCACACACCATGTCTGATGGTGACAAGCAACCCTTGCTACTGGGTATACTTCCACCTCTAGAGCTCTGAAATTAGATAAGACAAGAGAATCCTCTCTCCAAAGCAGTATATATGTAAGTCTGGAGGTTCGACGGCCACTGTCCATACAAGGAGAAAAACAGCCTCCAACAGCAGGAGACACGGTAGTGGTGAGGCCAAGTGTTAGTTTTAGTACTTGAGATTCTCAGAGCCACCCTGATTCCTATAGTTCCTCTCAGTCTGTAGCACCCCTCCATACATGTAATCATGTTACTAAACCATTGGGTCTAATTTGTTTTGAGTTTGTGCCACTGCAACTGAATAGAAACATAGAGATTGAGGGGAGAAAGCAGATCATTACTAGTCATACTTCTGTAAATCTGGAAGTGGATGACTCAGAGTCGTGAGAAAAGCCTGGGGACCACAACCCACGCAGCCTCCGAATCTGCCCTTGACCATAGCAGTCCTTGGCTAGTCCATCTACCTGTCCCCAATTTCTGCTAGATCAACCTTTGTTCTTAACTTTTACCCTCTTTGGCCAGGCCTAGGGGGAGGTATCCACTGAGAGCTGCCCTGCTGCAGCACTGAGACGATGAGTGACATATGCCTCCTTTAAGATCTGGCTTGGCTACCTTCTGATTCCATTTCCAGAGATTCCATCACTAGTCACTAATGTTAGAATCTTGCCAGCTCTTGAATCTGAGCTCATTCTGCCTGGCTCTCCTTCTTCACAGCACTCCAAGACCTGCTCACCCCTAGGATGTTCATTTAAAAGCCTCCCTTCTGCTCTTCTGTCACTGGATAAAATGACACAAGTTTTGGGGCTGCACAAATCTGCCCTGTCCTCCCGGCAGATTGTGACTCCCTGTGGGCAGTTGTGGTGTTGTAACAGGACTGTGGGGAGCAGGGACAGCAGAAGAGTTTTGAGAAGGGGCTGAGAAAAGAGACTAGCTCCATTTAAACCTCAGTGCTTTCTCTGATATTGGAACCTTTTGGCTGTTTGGAGTTCCCAAAACATGGAGACATGGAGCGAGGCAGACCCTGCCCTTCCCTTGTGGTCTGCTCCCTTCTCTTCTCACCCCAGGTCCATTGTGCACCGCATGTGGATTTGTGCATGTATCGGTGGCGACTGTGGTGCGCATATCCTAAGTTCATCTGCATACCCCCACCCCCACAGACACCTCTTGGGCACCCCTCAACTATCTGAACACAGACAAGTCTATGCTAATCCTAAAGTAGGCTTGGGATAATTTGGTCAGGAATTCCAAATCTCAAGGGCCAGAAGTGTGGCCTAGAACTGGGGGTGCATGTTCCATGTGGACTTCTTTAGGAGACCTGCATATCGCAGGAGCACAGGCAGAAGACAGCAGTAGGGCTCCGAGCAGAGTATACAGGCCTCATTAGCTCTAAAATATGACCGTATGTTTGTGTCCCACCAAATTCATATACTGAAACCCTCACCCCCAGTGGAACGATATGAGATGAGGCCTTTGGGGAACGATTGGGTTTGGAACAGGCCATGTGTGTGGACCCTCTGTGACGAGATTATTGTCTGTATAAGAAGAAGAACAGTTGGGGAGTCACTTTCTCTATCCTGAGAGGCTACGACCAGCCATTCCAGGAAGACAATTAACAGATACGGAATCCATCTGCATACACATCTGGGACATCCATGCTTGAGAACTGCAAGAAAGAAATGTCTGCTATCTAAGCCACTGAATATGTAGTGTCTGCCTGAGCAGAACAGAACAAGTTTAGGTATCAACCCGGATCTAGGAAACCTGGTGGCATACTGACTCGAGAACTTCCAGGCTGGTTGAGCTAGCATCCAAATAAAGCCTTTTTGTGATTTCAAGTAGTTTATAAGTTTCTGCTACCCACAACTGAGAGAATCTTTATTAATATAAATGCAAGTTTATACAAAGGATCTGTAGCCACGGCTTCCCTTTTCTAAAATCACCTCTTCCTACCACAACCATTTGCCTCTAACACTGTAGTAAACTCTTGAAGCCACAAGCCCAGTGGTCTTTTCCTCATCTTCAATTAGCTGGTCTGGTCTATAGCATGCAGATACCTTAAACATTTCTTGTTCTTGAAAGATTCTAATTTATTACCTTATAAAATAATGAGGATAAACTATATCAGAATAAAAATGAATTAGATCAGTTAGAGATTTCTGAGGGGGTAATAAATGGGATTTAAATGGGATAATAAATAAGTTAATTCTTTTCTTGTTTCTCAAATAACTCCTTTTCCATAGATTTCTGTAGCCATTGTCCCAGCTGTCCATGTTCTTCAGAGTCAGCCTTCCTTTTAATTATTATTAATTATTTATTAATAATAATAATTGATTGACTTACAATGACAGTCTCTTATCCTGAAGAACCCATCCATTCATGTACTTCAAAGTATCAGCTCCCTAAATGTTAATCTCAAACTTCTATCTCCATCCCTGATGGACTCTCAATCCAGGAGGATTCTTTCTCCTAGATTTGAAACTAGTATTATCTTTTACTCTGTCTCTTCTCCTTCTTACCAGGCCATCCCCTGCTCAGTCTTTCTTCGCAAGTTGATTCCTGTTCATCCATTATTTTGTGTCCCCTCAGAAATCTCTAATTGATCTGTCTCCAGTTTTTACTCTGCTATACTTTATCTTCATTATTTTATAAGAAAAGTCCTGCTAAAATAGAAAGTTTTGCATGGCATGTTTTCTCTGGCTTCAAAGCTTAAGTCCAAACTCCTTCATCTTCAGATTAACGTTTAGCATCAATCTTCCTCTCTCTACATGCCTCCCCCGACCTATCCTGTCCTTTTTCCCCAAACCAAGTTCCCCATTCCTGTATCCCTGCCTCTATCCCTCTTCTTCATTCTACATAACCCCCTCTCCACTTGTCCACATTATTGCTGATAAATTTCAAGTTCTGATTCCCATACAAAAAGCTCACAGTGTCTTCTCTCTTTCCTTGCTCCAATCCTTCTGTCTGGTCTATTTGTTTGATGCTTAATTTATTACCTTAAACTATTACAAAAGTTTGTGGCCATTTAAACTAGATTTCAGATGGTATAAAAACAGAGCCTATGTCTCACGATGTGGGTTTTCAATTTTCCTCATTATTATACAACCTATGCTATGCACAAGGAGTGCCTTACAGTTTTTTTGTTTTGTTTTGTTTTGTTTGCTATTTCTTTATTTCAAAGTAAAAGCTGTGCTATACAAGTTGTGGTCATACAGTGTCTAGTATCATACATGCTAAAGTTGGTGGTGGAAAACATTGCTAAAAGACAGAAATTTCACTCTACACTTAGCCATTATTAATGGATATCTTCTCTTCTCCTCACCTGTAATGGTTGATAGATTGTGTCAACTGTAGAAGTTTAGAAGTTTAACAAAGCAACTCAGTAGGAGGCCATGGTCCTCACTTTGTAAACGTCCTCATCCTGAGCAAGAGGAGGGTGTGGAGATGGTGTGAGTGCTACACTGCCTCTTTTTGCTCTTGTTTTTGCTGACTTCTGTCACCTTGAACTGTTGCCCCGAGGCATGACCCCCTGCCTTGAAGCTGGATGGTTACAGACTGAAACCTCTACAATCTGTGAGCTAAATAAACCTTTATTTCCTTAATTTTGGGTGTCAGGCATCTTGTCTCAACAACGAGAGAAAAGTAACCAAGACACCACCATTGTCTTTGTTTTTGAAGAATAGATTATTTTCCTGTTATGAGAAATATCATTTTCTGATAAAAAGGTCTCTTGTTTATAAATCTTTCTTTTTATTTCATTATTCTCTATGTAATGTTGGATTCTAGTAAATCTGTGTTTTGAAGTTTAAAGAGAAATAATTAGCAGACACCAGTGTACATAACAAAAGACATTATAGTATCCTTCTTTCATTTTATTGAAAAGGAATCATTTCTATTCTAGCGCAAACAATGTATTTTACATCATAAAGCAAGATATAATTTACATATTACATTTCTTATGAGACCTTTATATCATATGTCATTCCCTTTTTTATTAGGTCACCTCTTCTGGTTTAACTTAATCTAACAAGTATCCTACAAATCAGCGTCTTCCATGAGGAGGGACTGGGGACACAGATAGTTCCTCATTTGCATCTGGGTGAATGATGGAGCAGAGGTATGCCCCGAAGTTGGTGGCACTGAGATGCTCCTCTGACAACTGGCTCAAGAGCCAGAATGCTGGTCCTCCAAATCACATACCAAAGTTGTACTTTAAAAAAAAATCAATAATAAATGAACAGAACTGAATGTTGCCACTACATGTATACTATTTGATCAAGTGCTCAAATAATAGATGTTTGTGGAATTAATTAACCAGAAATGAACATCCATATGACTGACTGGTACTGGTTTCTCTCTGCAATTCCCAGGCACTGCTTATCCAAGACACTGGATAAAACTCTGTAATTTCCCCAGCTATTCACGTTTATGTGGTCAGGCTTTTCTGGTGGCCATGGAAGTGGGTGTCTGTCTAGCTCTATGATTCTCTTGTTGGATTCTCCCCTTCTAAGATTCTCTTCTAAAATGTTAGCAAAACCCTTTCATGTGTGATTTCTGTTCCTTTCCTGTAATACAAGTTCTCTTTTAGCTACACTCCTGTGACTTCACATCCCTCAAAGTCAGCAATCTCTGGGATCACACTCACTTCCCAAATCAAAGAATATCTCAGTTTGTAGCGACACACTGTTCCTTTAAAACTTAATGGTCCACAGCAATTAATGGGACAAAATATTGAGCTGAAAGACTCCTTAGAAGCAAGTAAGATGCATTGTTCACCCACCTTTCCTAAGAAATGCTTTGCTACTGTGTTATAAGAGGGAATCAGTTGTTGAAAGCAAAATACATCACAGGAGATTCCTTCACACTACTGGAAGAAATGGGAACTCAACACTTGAAATACCTCTTCAGATGGTGACTATTTCACTGAAAAAATATCACTCTTAACTCAACCTAATACACCAAAAGAAATACAAATGTGTGCTAAAAGTGCATTTTATGCCCTAAATTCCTTGCCTGCAACTGACAATACAAAGTTGGTACATCAGGCCAAAATCAATCTACAGCTTCTTAGTCACTGGTAACTAAACTTATTAGACCCAATCTGGTCAGGATAAGAATATAAGTTAAAAATATGTCTATTCTGTGTGTCTTAAATTACTCTTTGGTCAGATGTTGTGACTTTTGAGATGTCTGAAAAATATACCTATCTCTCCTTTCCAAATACAAAGTTATAAGTATGTACAGCAAGGTAGCACTTCCTTGCCAGAAACAAGACATCCAGGTACCATATGATTCCATTAGCACTGTACATTTTTAGAGTCCTTTTCATCCCATGGCCACTGAGCACTGGACATACTAAGAATGCAGGAAAGAAAGGAGGAGCGAATGAATAGAGCCTCACAACACCCCTGTGAGGTAGGTAAGTATTGTCCAACCCTTTTTATAAATAGATATACTGAGGCACTGCTTGGTAATGGTTTGGTCAAGTCCACCTGGCAAGTTACAAATGTATGGCTGGGAACAAAGAGATAGATACAAAGAAATATCAGTCCTGGATCCCAGCCCTAGATGCTAAGCTTTATTTCCAAATGTTGAAAAATAAAATTCCACAGTTGCCTTTAAAAATTTTAGAATTTAGACAAGTCTCTGTGTAGTCCACTTAAACATTTGTTTTATCTTTTGTATTTCTGGTGAGTGAAGAAAGAACAAGGGACTAAACATATTTCTCTCCTCTGAATGTAATTTCCGTGATAGACCAGAATGTATGAGCATTCCACTAGAGCTCAGGCTCCAACTTCAAGGGCATCTTTATAGTCTTTAATACTTTTGAACTCCTTTCAAAGCCCCAATGTGAAAATGGCCTTGAACTGCTGCCCCGCCAATTGCTCTGTGGCCTTAATGAAAATTTTGTGTAGAATACAAAAAGCAGCACGATACCTAATTAACATTTTATGACTGTTGAGATAAGAAGTGGTGATGGAGTGAAAGTTGCTTTTCGTAGTGTTTGAGATTCTGCAAACTCAAGCTTGCAATATTTTATATATATAATATATAAATACATGCAGTATATATATAAGTGTGCATCTGATTACTCTTAAGGCACCAAAAAGATGTATCTTATGCCTTTCAAAATCCAGCCTTTGTTTTCCCAGAGAAATTTCTCTCCCTCTCAAGTGAAAAAATATTTCCTCAAGCAAAGAGCCTGTGACAGCAAATTATTCAAAGACAACAAGTATCTTTAAGATGGTCAGTTGAATGGGGATTAGGGGTGGTGTTGATGGTGATATAATAGACAGCTCAGAGTTTAAATCCATAACTTATACCTAGAGCATAGATCTAGAGAGTAGAGTTAACCAGACAGCCAATCACGCCGATCAACTAGCTAGTGACCAGAGGTTGTATATAATTCTTGTTTTCCGGTAGCTGATGAAAAGCCTTACCATGTGCAATAGACATGGAAACAAGAAAGGGAAGTATAATGGGCACACATCCTGCAATAGACTTTGGCTTTTCAAATGCTCCTAAAGAGAACTGGGAAGATGGCAGAGTAAGACACTGGGTTCAAGCAGGCTGATGGGGAGACTACAGGTATTCTTTCTGAATATATATGTGATTTCTCTGGCTGCTGAGGATTTTCTGAAAGCCTCATACAGTTATGGGATGAGTGGGCTGAACCTAACTGAAGAAGCTTAGAGTATATTAAGCAAAGCATGAATAGAAGGAAAAACAAAATAAACACGTACAGAAACAAATGGTGGTGGTATCCAGAGGGAGGAGGAACATTGCTTAACTAATTTTCATTTTGCTCCTCTCCTGCTTTTTTCTGCCATGGTCCCACTATTTTGGTTCTGTTTTGTTTGTTTGATTTACTTTTTTTTCCAGCGGAGGAAGAAATGACAGAGCAGGATAGGTGTCTTATGGTTTTTGATTTCTTCTTAGGCCTGTTTAATTATTGTTTTTCCTCAGTTGACTGTTGGCACCTGGTTCCTCTGTAAACTATATTCCTTGGCCTTCAGTCTCAGGTTGGCAATGCTGTTGGCCATGTTGACACCCTGTGCAGGGCTATTGTTGGCACATGTGGCAGAATAAGTAGCCATGGCGCTGTAGGGACAAAGGAGAAAGCAGGGAGAATAACAGGCATTAGTTTCACAAAGCTACGAGTCCATGCCCCAGATGGATGTACTCTCAGGAAGTGGGCAGAAAGGGGCAGGGGACTGGACAAGATGTCCTTCAGGGTCTCTGAGGGCTCCAGCTTTCCATTACTCTAAGACAACTGGGGAAGCCAAATGGTGGCCATGTTTTGTAGGGCGAGGGAAAGCAGTGAAACATGAAACAGGAAAAGAGGTATTTGTTATGCTGAATACCGTGAGTAACAATTTATTTCTAGGGTGATAGAAGGTATTTGCTAAAGCTAAATAGAGGTAGTTCATCAGCTGACTAGCACGGTACTTAGTCTCTCTTTCTGCCTACCTAACAGTCTGTAAGAAGCAAAGTAAGCAGTTGATAAACCAAAGAGGATTTTACTTCCTCATTTTTGGTAGCTGACCTAATTTTAACACTTTTTAGATAATGAATAAATACCACGATGAATAATATGCTTGGAAAATCCGTTAAAAGTAACCAACATAACTTCTCTGCCATTCTTGATTCACTGGTTGATAGTACAAAGCTTTGCCAAATTAAGACATTCCTATCAATCAGCCTTAATTTTCTAATTTCTCTTGAAAAGTACTTTGGAAGCAAACATTGCCTTTTGGGTCAGTTATGTTGAAAAAGTTAAAATTTCCTAAATAAACTATCAAAGGTCCAAGTCTCACCCTCCTAACCTCAGAATTAAATGTTTTTCACTGTCCTTATTGCTCAGAAAAACCTGAAGTTGTTTTGCATTATCAGAAATTATAATTAATATCTAGAAAGCCCACTGAGCAGAGATGTATCATTGATAGGTTTCTGTTCATTGATCCGGGAGACTCTTTTAAAGGAAAAAGAAATGGGGTTGTAGATTTGACTGAACATTATTTTTTACTTTATATTAAATAGTTAAAAGAAATCTCATTTGAACTAATGAAAATATTTCTAGTTGTTTATAAGACTAGCAAAATCTCTTTGAACTGAGGGCTGGAATGAGACAAACTTCAAAATGGGATGAAATGTACTTCTCTCTTGTCGTCATTCCAGTGGAATTTTGTCAGCCATGCAGCAGTTCGCAGTTCTGGGGATCAAGTGACAAGATCAGAAAGAGAAAACTAAAGCTAGTCTACAAATAGAGAGGCTACATCACGGATAGTTATGTGGATGCCACATGATTAGATTCATAACATATTTCAGCTCAGTTACTAGCAATTAACCCAGGAAAATTAAATAATTAGTTCCAGATCACCTCGTCTTTCCAGAAATACATATATTTAAAAGTCTTAGAGCACTGGTGTAAATGTGTGGGTAGTTGTATGAGTAAGAAGGTGGGTGAGTGAGTGTGTGTGTGTGTGTGTGTGTGTGTGTGCGCGCGTGTGTGTGTGTGTGACTGCAGAAAGACAGAAGCAGAAGAGCTCACAGTAAAGGCAGGTTTAAATTAGGAGTGAGATAAAGGAACAGACAACTCATTCAGGTAGGAAACATTTTTGGTTTTTTTAGAGTGCACCAAGAACTGGTATTTACAGTATTTTCAAGACCAATATACATATTATCAAGCCCCTAGATGAACTGCATGCTTCCATTCAACACTACTAAAAATATATGCATCCATAAAGCCTATAGTCAAGACATCTCTAGGCTACATCAGGGATGCAAAGAACTAGTAACTAAGAAAGGTTATAGTGTTTAATAAATGGATCAAGTCATTGATTATTATAATAATAATCAAGGAATATAGTTTACAATAATATTATAACAATAATCAAGTCATTGGTTATTATAAAATCAACCAAATTAACTTTTCAAGCAGGTGTCTATGAAAGAATAAAGCCTTAAAAATAGTACACAACTGTTACCATTTCAAACACACAGAAGGCAAGCTGGAATTATGAGGTATCCATATTATTTGATTAGAACTGATTTTTATTTTTATTTTTATTTTTTAGTATCAGGAATCAAACTCAAGACCTTGCACTTGCCAGGAAGGCGCTGTGCTGCTGAGCTACATCCCCAGCCCAGATGAGAACTGAGAATAAAATTCAGTGGATAAAACTTCATGACAGAACATAAGGAAAAAATTCTCTGGTGATAAGGTGTAGACTGTCATGATGTATTGTGCTTTTAAGTACTTGGCCTAATTTCTTGAGAGATGTTTTTCTTCCCCATTCTTTGAGATTCTGGATGAGGAAGATTGCATTTAACAGAATCTTACCCTTTCTCTGATAACCAAACATGTGTTCCACACCCTTCACAAAGATTTTCCTTTACTGAAGTTCTTGTTATTGTTTTCCAGAAGTGTCTACTATGTGTGCTCACACTTTTGTCTACAAGATACAATTCATGCTGCAGTCACTGCATGATGACTGTCTCATCAGATAATCTAGCCTGGGGACTTAACTACGGTAACACATTTCTCAGAAATACTGAGATTTTTCTCTTTAATGCGGGCCAGACAGTAATATTTGAAGAAATCTATTTTGTTACTCAAAAACAAATAAATGGGAATTAGGATCACATGTTGCACAGAAGATTGGGTACTCTCCAAGACACTTTTCCCTTACATGGCAGCCTGCACTTCCAGGGTAGGGAACAGCGTCACTGTCCAATTGTGCGGTAGTGATGGTACATGAACACCATGAAGCGCTACAGGGAGTCTGTGACAGTGCTCTATGCGAACCTCTCAACTTGGTGGGACGTGAGGTTAAGAAAGTAGTTGATATAAATGAATGAATTTCACAATTTCTTAAATGCTCCATAAAAGACACCATTTTCACTTGATGTGCTTGGAAACTTTCACTTGATATGCTTATAAACTTTTGAAAAATTTATCTTATTCTGGCATTTCATGACCATAATATGTAGGGTAAAAGAACAGAGGCTATCTTAGTTTGCTGCCTCTCAACAAATGTCAAGAATATACAAAACCACAAAATGATTTCAATGATATTTTGTGCACATACTAAAAAATTATCTTTATCTTCCTCCGATAGTTTGATAAGGGTCTAGTTTTGAAACTTGAGCTAAATATGCAATACAGGCAAGCAGTGGGCAGTCCCTGGACATGCCAGCAACATGTTACTGGTCAGAAAAGATACTGTCAGTGAGGGGGCCTGTAAGAGCAGCTTAATCATGCTTTAGTCCTGGCATTGGAGGATGGTAAGGACTTGCTTCCTAAAATGACAACATACGCCAAGGAGCCTTAAATGGTGGCCAACCTGAGAAAATGTTCACTATCACCTGCTGACTACATCATGGAAATGTCTCCAGTTCAGTCTTGGGAAAAGAAAGAGAACCCTGCAGTGTCTTGCTACAAGACAGAAATCTGCAGGGGCAATTAGCCATTTCCAATCTCTTTATGGGACCATTCAGACCATGAAAAATGACCACTTCTTCCAATTCAGGATTAAACTTTCTGGGATGCATAAGACTAAAACTAAGTGGTTTGTGTAGGTTAAATATAGAACAACAATCAAAAGCCTGCTTAACAACAACTAGAGATCCTACCTGGGAACCTTGTCTTCTGAGTGGGAGCTACATTTTCCTGTCTGCAGGATGCAGATATGAGCTGAGTCCTGAGACTGAGTTTATAGATTTTGCTAAAGCACCATTTTTTATTTAATTTTTAGTGAAGTTCCTATATCTGTGACCAAGAATTTACATAAAGTGCATTGAGACATTAGAGACGTAAAAGAATGCATGCGCTGTGTCTGCTGAGTCAGCAAGCCTGCCCTGGGACTTCCCCAGAGTTTAAGCAAGCTTGAAATCCCTCCATCTCCTTATTTGGAGATTCCTAGCAGACTCAGGCCAGCCACAGACAGCAGAATGTTGACCCCACCCAAACAGTGGAAGTGCTGTTTTCACTGGGGACAAATCATTTACAGTCAATCCAACCTACTCTGAGAAGTCGTAGTGAGGGGAAAATGTGTTAAAATAAATGCCACACACTAAGTAAGTTCAAAACTACTATTCATGGTATGATTTTAAAGCCAGGAAACTCAGGGACATCTGCCCCTCTGATTTCAAGTCTTCCGCAGTATGAGTACTGTAAATCACAAACAATTGAGGACAGCTTGAGAAAGAACATCCTTGGCTCAATTTTCACTTTTGATGTTATTTTCTGTGTGTCCCTTTTGAACAAATTATGACAAGCTCTTTAAAATTTCACCCGAGAGATAAATCTGTCACCCCAAGAAGCCTGTGGGTCTTCCTGAGAATCAGGCCATTTTTGAAGGCTACATTACAGTTGCTGTAATGTGCAAGAGCTGGAGTCCATCGCTTTGCTGTGCTCTTTAGTCTGTGCAAGAACAATGGAGGAACACTCGCTTTGTCCAAGAAAATTCAATGCCAGTTTTGCTGGGGAAAATTTGTTTCAAAGGGAGATGTCATGAATCATTGTGAAAGTGACCTTGTGTAACTGAAATAATCATTTCTAACTGTGGTTTTGAAACTTCTGCAGTTAATTTTTAATACATGTTCAATTCTTATAAGTGTATATACTTGGACCATGTTCATGCTTCCACTGCATGTTAGCAATTTTTCTGCAATATTGAACTTCTCTTTCTAGAAATGTTTCATATATATAAAACCTCTTGACACAAAACTTAGTGCCACACAATCTTGTATTTCTTTTGTTAAATGCACACTGCTTACCTTTGGGTTCCAAACACTCTTGTGAGACAGGTCACAGAGAAACCATTATGAGCTCAACTTTAGAAACAAGAGTACACAAATCAATGCTCTGACCAGCCTGAGAAGCAACAGGCACAAGGAGAGCACAGTCCTAATCCCCACCTCATACCCTCCAGTCATTTAAAACCTCACTATTCAGTGGGTGTACCAAGTGTGAACAGGTTTAGCATCATTTGGAAAGACGCCCACCCTAGACCTTGTGAATCACCAGGGGCCTTTACGTGGCCGCAGGGACACCATGCACAGCCATCATTCAGGAGCGCACTTGACTCACACTACTCAATTTTATGGATACATTTTCTTGTAGCTCTGGCTTCTTCCAGTATTTTCCAGTCAAGGACCTCACTGCTTACATTTCTAGGACTTCAGCCCCCCTTTGTTAAAAATAGTGAATTTCCCCTTAATCCCTACCCCCAGCAGCCACCCTTCTCCCCATCTGACAAGTTACCTTTTCAGTGTCTTCCGTTAGAATCCGTTATGAAGCCCCTCGTGTAAACAACATCTTGGGAGGGACGAGGATCTATTTTTGAAAGTGTGAAAGGGAGAAATGAGCCAAATGCGTTCACCAGATGTCAGGCAGCACCATGACCATGACCAAATCAAGAGGGGAGGAGGAGGAAGAGGGAGGGAGGGAAACTGGACAAGGACAGTCAGTGTCTCTTTCACCTGTCGCCAGTTTTAAGTCCAGCTCTCCCTCTGGAAACAGCACTGAAGGCTAATACTGCAGAGCCAGGCCATTGGCTATCTGCCTCTCACAGGAAGAGAAGTGACTGGGGAAAGGTTTCTTGGCTACTCCTCAAATAATAGTCCGAAGTCCAAAGTTTGTTTAGTAACTGCTACCCAAGAGACAAAGCACTAGCAGATTAGTGAGTCTCAATAATTCCAGGGATGTGCGTGCTTCATTCTCACAATCCACTTCGGAAAAATCACTCAGGGCTGGAGCCCAAAAACGATCTTTGTTCAACTAGCCACAGGTAAATAAAGAAGACACCTGGCAGGACAGTAGGGTCCCTATTAGGAAATGCTTTACTGCTCTGGTTGCTCAGCTGCTTGTCTGACATCCTCATCTGCAGTATGCTCAAGGGAATGAATGAGATCAGGGCGGGCTATAATTAGAATGAACTGTATGTCCCAATTTGTCAGAGACAATCCTGGCTTATACCTTAATATAGTTATTAATATCACTCCCCTTGCACTTTCAAAAGTGTCACAATTTGAATGACAAGTTACCCAGTGTAAAATGTGTCTGACTGTAAGACACCCAGAAAAAAAAGATGTGTTGGCTACTTTCCAGCTTATAATTCTTAGTATACACAAATAACTGCTTGTGTGCAGTTGTTTCCATCTTCCAGGGAAAAGCTGAGAAAGTCAGAAAACTGTCCTGTCTGACAGACTGTTACTCTCCCTGGGTTGCATGACCAAGCCACATACACCAGCCAACCCAGTGGGATGTCCACAGGCCCAGAATGTAGTTCTCAGGCATTCATCACTGATAGGAGACACACCTTGACTCCACAAGTGGTGCTTGGATAGCTTTCCAATCTTACAGTTTTTACTAACCCCAACAAAATGGAATGTTTAATCGAAATAAAAGTATGGTCATGGGACCTAATATGTTGGGCAGAAACAGGGATCACAAGAACTAGCTCTAATTTAACTTGCTGAAGATTTAAAGTCATGCAAGAGTTCAGTCTTCTCTTCTTTGGAACAGGAGCGAGGACAGAACTATCACACAGCATTGTTCCTGGGGTGAATCAAGAGAAATGCCTTTTAATGAGTGGCACATGGGGAGTAACTAATTTGACATTATAGCGCCAACAGGAATAGCATCTTGATTTTCCACAACACAGAAGGTGTATCATTTCCTTTGCTTTTCACCATGTTTTTACTCATATAATTCCTTAACAATCATTAGAATTCCTGGCATTCTTCAAAATGTGACATCATAATATATTTGATTCTAAACATAGCAGAAAAACCTGCACATAACAGAATAATGTTTTGTCACTTTCAGCAACTAACCAAAATATAAGCACTCGAGTCAAGATTGGGTCAAAAATAGTATTGATTAAATTACCAATTTAAACCATGACTTTTCTACTTGTCTTTGGAGATTAATTTATTCTTAATACAGAATATAAACAGTTTCTGATAGTGCTTTAATTAGTTTTTACAAACTCTGTTTCTAAGAGAAATGATATATAAGCATACCACAAAATAAGTAAAATGTAGTAGGTTATATGATTCTAAGTGAAAAGAGCAGAATACAAAATAATATGTACATTAAGGCTAAACATATAAAATATGGAATTCTAGTCAAGATGTGGAACAGTGGATATTTTTAAAAATTTATCTAAAATTTTTATGTAATCTTCTCAATTAAAATAGAATATTTCCCCCAAAAGGCACACGTAGATTGCCATGTTAATGATTTCACTTAGATGCCATGTATGAAATACAGAGGATGCGGCTTGGAGGCTGGGCTTCTGCTTTGGTCAGGTGACACGGCCGACACCAATTCAGGAAGGACTTCGCGCCCATTTGTGCGGTATGCTGCACTCAGCCTCCTGCTGGGAGGACCATGTGGCAGCCGTCTGGGTAGTTTACAGCTGCTGTGAGAGGCTCTTAGGGAGTACCAAGCAGGTAAAGCAGTATGGCTTTCTAGTTCTGAGCAAATTCAAACCACAGACCTTGAAGCATCAGGCTTTGAATTATATCCATTTCATTAGCCATTCAGTGAGTTTCTGGACTACTGATATTTGTGAGAGAAACAAAGAAGTCTTCTACTTTTTAAAAGAATGAAAGAATATCTGACTTCACAATGGACTACAGAATGTGTTTTCAGCAAATCCTATGGAAGAAGAGGTCACAGAGGTTCAACTAATCTTTAAAACATTACCTAGGATATACATATAAAACTAATCTTTCAAAACGAACAAGGCTGACGGCAAAGTAGGTCCAGAAAAGGCCTTTCTTGTGGCACCCATGACATCTTTCAACACCAAGACCAAAGATAATTCAGGCTAACTTACAGCTAGGAACATGAAAGAAATTTCCTAATTCATTTACGATGTTTCTCTGAAGAACTGATTTGGAACAGAAAGAACATTTAGGTGGAGCTTTCGGCTTTAATCAGAAGTATCAACTTTTAAGCATTTGCATTTCACAAATGTGATTTTTCACACCAGGGTTCAGCTTCAGCTAGGATATAATATCCTGTGATTAGTTTAAAATTTGTTCAGCCAATAATCAACCTTAATAAAAAAGGTGAACAAAAGCAATAAATGAACTTGTGCATACTTCTTCCAGTGAAATCATCCAGAGAGAGCCTGTGGTCATGAGTTGTTTTCCTAGAGTACTCGGTGATAAATTTAAAGAAAGGCGCTTTGCAGCAATCACAACCTGTTGCGCCCACATGTCTCACCTTTCGTAATGGCATCAACTTGTGTTTTCTGAACAGCATCAGAAATGGAGATTAACAGTCTCTCCACATGATTGAAACACTACTCTACTGTTTGCTTCTTCAAAACTTTTCACTTTTTTATAAAAGTTTAGTGTAAATTATACATTTTTATTTAAAAGACACACACACACACACACACACACACACACACAGACTGACCCCCAAAGTAATCTCCTGCAGGTAGCCAAGAGTTATCAACAGAATATGAAGGCATTTGGGATTATAAGAAATCTTCACCTACTAACAAAGAACTGAAAATGAGCAGAGTGGACCTGGGTTTTCTTTTTTCTCTCTCTGCCACTTTTTCCTTCCCTTTCTCTGCCTTCTCCTATTTGCCCTCCCTTCTTTCTATTTGCTTTAGCTAAAAACCAATTTTACCATGAAGTTGCCTTTGATCCTATACTTACAGCCTTAATCATGAGTTCCCTACTTGAGCATCTTAAGACAAATCTATCTGAAATTGGGAAGTGGGGAGTTTTCTCCTGGAATGCTTGCAAGAGGGACACTGGCACAGCTATTATTAAATGATCTTTTCTTTGGGATTCTTCCTCATCTTTGAAACCTTTGCAAGAGTTCCTGAGTCGAAGAGGAGATTGCTGATGGCCTGCCCCTCTCTCTTCTGCCCCAAACCCTGCTCCTGGGGCAACTAGGAATCTCCCGTGAAAATGTGGGAATGTCAGCAAGTTGAGTGTCTCTGCAGAAGTTAACCCAGTAGGAAGTTATCAGCCAGCTGCAGGAGCAGCTTTGAGTGTGGCTGACCGCTGAGGAGCGTGTGGAAGCGGAGCGAGGGACAGTGAGCCAGTCATTCACCTGTACGGAGAGGCCGTGCCCCAGGAGAGATAATCGGTGGGCCTGGGAGCAGGACGAGGTACGATGGGCTGCTCCACAGCAGTCACGTCTCCTGAGTAGGATTTGAGGAGGGAAGCGTTTTTATTGGCCAGCATGGCTCTCTCATTCCTGCGGAACTTGGCTCTTCGATTCTGAAACCACACCTGAAGATCATTGGGAGGGCAGAAGGGCATGAGGAGAGAGTAAAACAGAGAGGTTACAAGAATGAAATTCTGGCTGATTTTACTATGTCATATCTTCCCAAGGAGGATACAAGATACACATGGAATTCTTCCTAGAATAATAGAAATATGTCATCATCCCTTCTGATGGGCCCTGCTACAGAGCTCTTAATTAAGTGTTGACTGCATGTGGCCGGGGCTGTAGCTCACTGGTACAGCATGCGCATGAACCCCTGCATTCAACCTCAAACACCACCAAAAAAAGGACTGTGAAATTTTCAGTAATCAAGATTCAGAGGCAGGGTCTGTAACAAATCCACAGGACAACAAAATATGGGTTTAAATCTCCACTGTAATTGTAATCAAGTAAAAGAGAACTTTCATTAGACTTCTCTTAAGAGTCTCAGTGACTTTTCTGAAAGTTTTTGCAAAACTTCAAATATGAAAACTTTATCTTTCATAATATTCATTAAATATTTAAAGAAACACCTCTGTCTTCCCAGAAGTGGAGCCTCTGACAAGGCCGTAAGAAGAAAATTTATTTGGGAGGTTTATTAAACACTGTAAGGGGAGTATGGGAGCAACAACAACAAAAAGAACAGCACTCCCTGAAACGAGCTACCCCTGTGATACACAATCCTACAGGAACTCAGGACACTAAGAGTGCTCACAAGGGACAAATTCTCAGAGGTGTTCCTCCCAAGAGGTGAAGAAGTTGAATATTTGTACACTGGCTCCTATCAATCATTGGTTACTAATGCTCAGTGCTTTGGACATGCCAAACCTAGGCAGGGAAGTCTCCTGAAGTTCTAGGAAAACACTACCAGCAAAGAAATGCAGATGTTACATCTCAGAAGTTGACTGGGCTACATTTATTTGTAAGGCTGGTGGGAGACGAGTCTTATGAAGAGCATCAACTGCAGCTAGTAATAAACTTACCACTCATTAAGGGTTACAATGGTTAGATATTGTATAGCCATGTGACATATGCTATTTATAGCTATCATGGCAATTCCATTTATCAGGTTTTATCATTTCTGTTTGAGAAGCGAGGAAACAGAGTCAATGAGATTAAGCTGTTGAAGTTCACACAATAAACGGCTGAGTTTTTCAACTCAAGGACTTCCAACTTATGACTGTACAGTTCTTCTGGACTACAGTGACACTTTATCCACTCATTTACTCATGCAGAAAACAGAGTGTCCAATGTGTCTAAATGCTGGGAAGAGAGGTGAGAAAGACTTATTGTCTGCTTTTAAGCAGCTCATAGTTTATGAAAGGAGTATGCAAAATAATGCAAAATATGCAAAACAAATAGTCTAGGGAAAATTATAGAAATGTACATCAAGGTACATCAGAGAAGGAAACTTCACAGTATGGCACGAGATCACTGCCCCACCACCGTCAGACGGCCCTGAAGACCTGAGTGACCTGGAGGTCTCTGACCCAGCTTCCCAGACCTCAGCTTTTTTTGTCACACTGTGATTAGAGTTACCATTTTTAAATTTAAATATAATTACATCAGTGTCCTGCTTGATATCATCCACTGGCTTCCCATTACAGAATAAAATGAAAACATCTTGCAATAGAACAAAGGCAATCCAGGAGTTAACTGTGTCCAGCATGGAGCCTCCCACTGACCTGCCTGCCACCCTAGACTCAAATATGCCTGAAGTCTGCCAAAATGGGTTCCGTCATTTTCCACCGACACAGAATCACACCAGACGCTCCTTCTGGCTATAATATTCTTCCTCTTGCATTTTCAAGATTTGACTTGAACATCACAGCCTTTGTAAAGTGCTGTACTGGAGGGAACATGGCTTTAAGGTCTAACCAAATTGAGTGAAAACACTAGCTATACTATTTTAAAGATTTATCTTCGGGCATGTGTTTAATTTTTATTTTCCTTTGCTGCTCTATCCATCGAGATAATGATACTCACAGGATAGTTAGGAGAGCTGGCCCAGAAGAACTGCTTAATAAATACCCTGTCTCCTTTTCCACAGGCAGATAGTCCCATTCCTTCTTCTGCTGTATCATTGAATGATTGTTGAATGTCACTTCCATGTAAGAATCATCTTACATATCACAACTGTGTTTTACACATCTGCCTTCTCTGCCCCAGGCATCATGTCCTTAGGGAGAGGACCGATGTCTTATTCACCCCCAGCAAATCAAAAATAGCCTCTCAATAAGTATTTCAGGAAAGAGAAGGGGAGAGAATGGAGGAAAATGCATCTTGTGAAGATAAATAAAGCCTTGGCACCACCCAAGAGGTCTTTCTCATCTAGCAAGAGAGTTGAATCCAGAAATAACTCAGTATAATACATGCCATGTGTTGCCAAATACTTTAAATATAAAGAACCACAGACCCAGAATGGATTGGATCAGATGGGGAAAGGGTAGGACTGCATGGACAAAGAGTAACGTCATGAAGGGACAATTGTATCCTACTCACTCACAAAGAGGGGTTGAAGGGAGGGGAGAGGAAGGGGGAAAAAGAGGAGTCAAGGTGTATCATATACAAGTACAAATTCCCTATGATGAATCTGATTATTATGCATAAATAAATAAATTTAGTTTAAAAAGAAAGAAAAGAAAAAAAACCCAAATGTCCACAGTATGAAAAGCCCTTAGTACATAGCATGGTGGGAAAGGGGAAAGAAAAAATAGTTTCAACACATACATTTTAGTATAATATTTATGTATAATTACATATAATTATCCTATTATATGAATTATTATATTATATTGATATCTATTTATTAGGTAATAAATATACCAATATATAATATATGGTGTGTGGATATCTATAGGTATCTATAGATATAAAATTTTACCCTTTCTGGGTATCTTCCCACAAGAATCAAAAACATCATACCACAGTGATATATGTGCACCCATGTCTATAACAGCACAATTTGTCATAGCTAAATCTTGGAAACTATCCAAATGGCCATCCACTGAGGAACGGATAAAAAAGATGTGGTATCTCTCTACAATGGAGTATAAAAATATCAGTCATAAAGAATGATAAACTTGAGACTTTTAGAGGAAAAAGGATTCAACTTGAGACCTTACTCATAAGTGAAATAAATCAGATTCACATGTATAAACATTGTATTGTCTCCCTGGGGTGAGAAACTGAAAAGTAAGTAAGGTCTAAAATGTACAGTAGATATGAAATGGGAAGAAATTGTTCAGAAGCAAAAATGAACTAAGATGGGAGAGGGGGAAAGAAGGAAGGGACAAGGGGAACAGTGCAAGTTGCACTGTTAGTGTCTCTTTGTCATTGAAAAGGAAGATTTGGGGCTGGGGAGATGGCTCAGTGGCACGGTGACTGCCTGGCAAGTACAAGGTCCTGAGTTTGAGATCTGGCACCAAAAAAAAGTGAAAGTTTGTGCTAATATTGACTGTAGAAATTTTTATGCCCATATCTTGTACTCTGAGCAACTACTTTAAAGATAACAACATGCAATGTACTATTCTATCATTTTGTTATGACATTTTGTTTTACCTTTTTTCCATAAAATAAAAAAAGATGAAAATAACATTGGAGATAAAGAACTATCATCATTAAATGAGTTCAATGCCAATTCACAATTGGATTAAAAATAGGGGGAATTTTAGAAGCCTACTTAGAAGAAAGCAATACAGTATTTCATCAGAAATGATGAAAACCTTTGGGTATTAAGGCCTTATACGTACCAATTAAAGCATGTGCTTGCCAATTTTGTTTAAAAATCAAAGATTATGAAGTAATTACACAATGAAATGTTGCTAAATTCACAGTAAGGATAAAATTATTAGACTTACAAGAAAAAATATATATTATGTATAATAAATTATTTTATATACATAGATTATAAAATAAAGACATTTATCTGTTATGATAGGGGTAACATAGTCCCCCTACCCAAAAAGTACTCTTTCATATTTTCAATTCCCACCATTTCACTCTCTGACTTTTCTTCTTCAGATTTCAGCCCACCTTGGCAAAAGTGGCACTTCACAGCACTGCGGCTCACCCATGGTCTACAGTTATGCATGACTGCACTGTGGCTGAGGTTGGGGATAAGAGATATGGGCCTTTCCGGAGACCATAATAGATTTAGAAGCTTAGGAGCAGGGTGTAAAAAGTAGCTGTCTGCCCTAGTGATGGAGTGGAAAGGGGAGGATTGAGCTCTGTCCCTGTGGATGTCTTGTCTGAACCCCAGGTGCTGCCACCCTGACTCACACTTCCTCCTCACCCCCTGGGGGCCCGGATAACTTTCCTTTTTTGTCACAAACAGTTTTCTTCCTGTCTCTTGGGGAACATTTTTAGGTTTCACCATGTTCTTCCATGGAGAAACATCTGTTACACTTCCTCTTCAGGCTGAAGGGTCCTCCAGGATTTCCCATCAAACTCAACGAGTGTTCCTTATGGTGAACTGCACCTTGTGACTCCTAAGTCCTGCCCTAGTCAAGCCCCTTGGGGTGGTTGGATTCCCAATCAGTCTACAGGGTTATCATTTGCCAAAAGAAATCCCTCAAACACCAACTGACAGATATACAAACTTTGCTTTCTTTAGGAAGACAAGACAGATTTGACTACCCTTCTTATCAAAACAGCAGTTGACCACTGGTGATATGGAAGACCAGGTCTTTCTGCAGAGATAACAGCACTGCTTGAAAAAGCATTTAGTCAGAGGCTCATACTTTGAGTCTATTGTTTTCTATACATCTGTATTCAAATCCTATTTCCACCACTTCCCAGAGATATGAATTTGTGTCAAATACTTTAAGCTTTCTGTGCTTCAGTTTCCTTATCTACAGGATGAAACATTGAATTGATGCGAGGAAAACGGTTTGGCTATGAGAAGAATGTGACTTGACACCTAGGGACTCAGGTAGTGTTAGTTACTGTGTTGTCACCATCACCATGGTTACCCATAATCACAGGTTGTATTATCTTCTAGATGTCTGCCCTGCAGTGGATGTGTCATGACATGGATGTCAGAGAGGACTGCTATTCTCTCTTCATCTTATTTTATGTGTTTTTATCCTTTTTCACTTCAGACATTCTGAAGATATACAAAGTCGTCTGCTTGAATGTGCTCCTAACTGAGTTTCTCAGTATGCATCTCCCACTTCCACTGGTGTTGACAGCCGTGTATGCCTACCACAAGTTTCTGGAAGGTCTGCACATCTCCAAAGGCTACACATAAAGACCGAGGCAGGGAAGAGTTAATCCCTTTGCTCACCACAAAGCTCACATTGAAGCTTGGGTTAAACACTCAGATGAGAAAAATGTAAAACATGAATCTGGAAAAGGAAAATTGAGCAGGAGGAGGAAGAGCAAGGAGTGTTCTGCCTCTCTAAAGAAGTTCAATTTGATTTTTAAAATATTTTGAAGTCCACAAAGTACAATTAGAAATGAGTCTGTCCTTGTCCTGATCATGAGTAACCTGCATTAATACTACCTCCAGCCTGAAATCTACAACTGGTACTTTTAAAGTCTTCAGAAATGTGCTTCTCTGAAGGAAATGCTGGTGCCTGTCCCTCAGCATGAGTTACCTGCACTCTGGCCTCAGTGAGGTTCACCCGGCGGGCAAGGTCTTCTCTCACGAATGCATCAGGGTAGTGTGTCCGCTCAAAGACACGCTCCAAAGCCTGTAGCTGGCTGCTGTTGAATGTTGTCCTGTTCCTGCGTTGCTTTCTCTTCTTTTTCTCCTCTGAGTTCAGCTGATCATCTAGGGTACAAGAAATGAATAAGGGGTCAACTCACTTTAGAGAAACCACTGAACACAGTTTTTTGCAATTACCCATAGATTGCTCACATCTGTCTAAAGGTGCTTACCACTTTATCAAAGTACCATAGCCAAGTGTCCCTTTTCCTGTGCGGATATTCACTTTGATGCTCATGAGTTCATATGTCCAGGAATTCTGATGATTGTTGCTTCAAAAAACAAGACAAGACTAGAGCTGACTGTCAGAGATACATTACTTACACACTCCTTGAGACTTGTCCTGTCAAAATAGCTAAAGGAGAGTATGCATATGTCCTCTGGATTTGGACTGTGGTTGCAATGGAGGAAGGAGAGCAGACTGTTTTATACCTTATAAGTCTCAGAAAATTTTATGTTCACTTATATAGTTTTAGAACAAAGCAGACCAACTACTTCCTGGTTCCTTCTTCTCAGCATTTACTCATGAACACAGTGCACAGTTATAAAGAAGAAACCATACTCAAACCAAATGAGAGGATTTTCTGTTTTACCAGGCACTCTCCTTGAGGCAGTGAGAGATTCCTAACAGCATTCACTCGAGGTTCCCTGCTACAGCTAAAGCAGGCTCCAGCTTAGATCAGGGCTAGTATTACGGCACCATCAACTCAAGCTAACATTAACTTGAAACTCCTGTTATAAGAACCCAAGAACAAGGAACAAAATGCTGAGATCTCTGAAAGAGTTTCACTCAAACTTGAGTTCCAGGGTCCTGATAACTTAGGAGAACTTAAGAGAATCACAACCCTAAGTTTTTAACCTGTCAGGATGCCCCCCTAATTTGCTCTGAGTTCTCTTGAAGACATTTTGGCAAGCTAATTATTCAGCCTGTCTGTGGCAGCCAGGCAGTCAGAGAGTAACATGCCCCTGTCCTGCCCCAGACAAGAGTGATGGATTATGAGGCTGAGTGGAATGCCAGCTGTGCTAACACCATCACCAAATCATCATGGAAGGCCAGAGCCACCCCAGAGCCCTTGTAGCTTGCAGATTTACAGCAGCAACCTGCCCAGGCACACAGCAGAGGTTTGATCTGATTAACTGAACTTACATTTCCAATAGCTTCTCCCCAAAGAGGCTCAGACCAAACAAAATAATGAGTTGAAGTGAGGGTGCGGGGAAAGGAGAACTTGAGCTCTTGCTCCATATTCAAAAGAAAGTAGCTCTCAGGCTTTTATTTCTAATACAGTATGCAAAGTTTCCTAATTTTGTGTGATCATAAATGAATACACAACACATTCAACAAAGCTACTCATACAAAGCAGGATGTCCCAAGAATAACAACACCTACCTAAGCTGTAATATTACAAATAAGAACTTGTTCTAGATTTATGTGTGGATTCATATCCACAGCAGTTTAAATCCAGAAACTTGCCGGGTGTGTGTGGCACACACCTGTAATCCTAGCACTTGGGAGGCTGAGGAAGGAAGATTGTTGTGAGTTTGAGAACAGCCTGGGTTACAAAGTGAGCTCAAGGCCAACCTGAACTGCATACTGAGATCCTGTCTCAAAAAAAATAGAAAAAACCAAAAATCCAGAAATTTGCTGGCCAGACCTTGGGGTCCTCAACAGCTGAAATCTCTGTCTTTCTGCTCAAGGCCTCTTCCTCCTCAGCACTGCTATGCCAAGAACCCCCAGGGAGCTCAGGACAGAGACAGCACATTTGCTCTTGATAATTAAACCACCGAGATATAGTAAGTGCCTGTTGAGTTTGTTTTCACAGGAAACATGAAACTTGTCTTGTCCCTATAATACTGTTTCTGTAGAACAATATATTTCGCCAGCCAAGAAGCTGCTGTCGCTCGCTCTGCTTTGTGGCTGAGCTCCGCCGATCGCCTCTTTGACTTTTCATACCTTTGGAATCTCATCTAGGACGCCTGCCTCACCAGCTCTCCTATCACATTCTCGGTGAGAATGTCTCATCAGCCACATCTTGGGAATGAAGCCAGCGTGATGATCTCTGGAGTCTCAGCAGGCCCAGAATGCTCCAACTCATACCACGATTCAGCTATTAGCAAAATTAATTTACAATAATATCGACAGCAGAATTCAAACACCTTGGATCAAGCACCTTTTAGCAGTTGCCTTGCATTCAGATTTTCCTCCCTATTTAAATGCATGTATATATGAATATACATATATGCAGGAGGGCTAACATGGTTCTACTATTGTATTATATCACTTAATGCTAAGCAATAATCGATGACGGGTTGTTCAATCAATCTTGTATGTCTGTGTGTGTTATCCAGAACACACACTTCGAAGATATCAATATGTAAAGCAGCAACTATTGGTGTTTTGTTGTTGTTGTTGTTGTTGTTGTTAGCCTGTTTTGTTTTTTGTCTTTGGATTTTTGGTTTTTGTGTTTTTTCTGTTGTTGAGAGGATTAATTGTCTGACTAAATTTGCATGTCTGTATATGGGTTCATATATTTACACTTCGAAGATATCAATGGATAAAGCAATAACCACTGTTGAGACCATGTCACCTTGTCTGT